>JAODAL010000034.1:0-255000 GCA_025379985.1 Phyllomedusa bahiana
TCATATTATTTTTCATAGTTAAGTGAATTATTTTCTATAAAACACCTCAGCTGCATTTACTGCCTTTCTGATGATGTAAAATATCCTCTGTACATTTGTACTGTGTGACCCCTGTCTAAAGCTGGGTCACACAGTGTGGCAGCCATGTGCAGACAAAACCGTGGCCACCAATGCCCGCATGAATTTGCTAGTGACAGCATCTTTTCTCCAGCAAAGTCATTAGGTCATTAAGTTATTTCATCCACACTGCCACACTGTGGTGCCCCAGCTTAAGGAGAACCTGTCACATAGATTATGCTGAGGGCAGCACAAGCTAGTGTCAGACCTACTGTTTCCAGCGCTGTGTCCCTTATTCTGTAAGATGCTGTAGTTTTAGAGTATTTAATGCTCAAATCTGCAGTTCTCAGCCAGAAAAGAGTTATGAAGAGTCAGTTTTTTTCATACCCCGCCCACCTGAGATTAGCCCCGCCCACCTCAACTGATAAACCTATTACTTTAAATAGGTAGAAATATGTGAATAACTGCCAGGTGGGCGGGGCTAGCCTTTGGTGGGTGGGGCTAACACCTACTCATGAATAAGATTTAAGGGGTTAATGCTCTGTAACGCCAGCATCTTACAGAATAAGGGACACAGCGCTGGAAACAGCAGGTCTAGCTTGTGCTGTCCTCAACAAGGGGGCATAACCTATGTGACAGGTTCCCTTTAAGAGCACATCCACACTGCATAGTTTTACAGTTGGATTTTGACACAGATTTGAAAACCGTCAAAATCCAACTGTAAAACCATCCCCATAGACCTCAAAGAAAATCTGTTTTTCAAAAATCTTGGAACATTTAAATATTTCTGCCGGATTTCCGAGAAAGTGTACTTCAATGTTAATGGGGTGGCCGAATCTGAAAGCGCGGCAAGAAAAACGAAAACGGAGTGTAAAATACTGGATTCTGATTAGCATCCGACCAGTCTTATGTCCTTGCCATGTGGACACAGCCTAAGTCTATGTTCACACGGCGTAATTGCAGCGCGTACAGTACGGCCGCAATTACGCTGGGTGCTTTGGGAGACTCGCTAATACGCGCGTAGTCCCGCGGCGAGGGGGGTGGGCGGCAGCCCGCCGGCCCCATTGACATGCATTACTCGCGGCGCATATTCGCTGCAAGTAATTGACATGTCATTTATCTCTCTGCGCATACAATACGATCGTATTGTTTGAACGGGAAGAGGAGGCGTAATTTGGCGCATCTCGATCGTATTAGAGCGCAAATACGACACGAAATGCGCGCCGAAATTTGCCCGTGTGAACATACCCTAAGGCTACAATTTCATCAAGTTCATCTTAAAGTCTAATAAAAATTAGCTACAGCTGTCTCTTACTGTATTGCTAAAAAAAAGGCCTGGTTCACGTAATGACATAATGTGTGGTGGGACAGATTACAACGTACCACCATGTAATTGTATTTTATACAGTCGAATACATATGCCATTTATCTCCACTGAAAAAAGTTTTTGTTCAATTTTTTTTTTCGCACAATCGTATTGAAAAGAGCCATTTTATGTATGTAATTATGTACGTACATATTGCAAGTCAATGTACCGTATGTCAAAAGGACACTCCTTCGGACTAGATCTAGCTAATGCTAGTCTATAAGCATGTCAGATGTACAGCAAAATAAATATTGAGCACGTCACATGCTCAAAACTCTACACGGCTTTTGTACAATGTATTAAATAAATGTCAGTGTGTTCAATACTTTTTCTCATTATTACTCATAACTTAATTCATGAACATCTATGGTTTGATTTGTTTGCCTGTGTGGATTGGATGGGTTGTTACCGACATCAGGTGAGAATTCCATGTCAATGGCACCTTTAGAAATAGATTTACTTAGAAATAAGAGATGTGTTCAATGCTAATTTCACCAGCTGTATATGTCAGAAGCACTACCACGAGGTATATGTTGAAAGTACTGCCCAAACGCAGAGTAACGTCATGGGTGAATATTTCTTACAGTATACATTTTGTATATTTTGTATATAGTACATTGTTCCCTTTCACTATTTAAAGGGTTGTCTATTGACTGGTCTGGACACACAGGAAACAGTTCTGTGTGGAGTCTAGGAGTTCAAGTGACCAAAGAGTTTGGATTTTTTAAGGGTTGTGTTTTGAGGCCACACTCCATTGGCCTTGCCTCGCAAGGCTTTCAACATTAGTGATGATACAAAGAGCATGCACTAAGACTGAAGTTGGGAAGGAGAAAATAGACAAAGCACAGTACAAAGATCCTGGGGCTTGTGGTTTAATAAGGAAGTTAAACAACTTTCAAATAGGAAATGCTACAACTTGGCTGCAGAGAAGGATGACTTCATACAGGACAGTAAAAACACAAATTAGCACACAAACATCACAAGAAGATGAACAAGGGCAATGCTTTAAACGTGGAATATTTCGACATAGTTAAATTGTACACTGTTAGCTAAACTTTTTAACCCCTTACCAACATATGACATATGAGTACTGCCGGAAGGGATGTACGGAACAGGCTTAGTTGCTGAACCCAGTCCATACGTGGTGTGGGTGGCTGTTTATTACAGCTGACACCCACAACTAACAGCAGTAATTGGAGCTGGCTCCATTCCCTGCTGTTAAATTCTTTAGACGCCACGGCGATTATGGCTGCAGTGTCTAAATGAATAGGAAACAGTGCTGTGCAATGCTCTTCACTACAAGTAGAAGTTTAAAAATAATAAAAAAAAGTTTTAAAAATAAAAAATATTAAGAGTTCAAAACACCCCTTTTGCCATTTTGCAAATAATGAAAATAAAAAAGTTACACATATTTGGTTTCATCGCATCCATAAAATTTCAATCTATTAAAATATAACATTATTTATCCCGAATATTAAACACCGTAGAAGGAAAAAATTCAAACTCCAAAATTGTGTTTCTTTGTTCTTTTCACGCCCCCCAAAAATTGGAATAAAAAGCGATCAAAAAGTTGCATGTATCCTCAAATGGTAGCAATAAAAACAAAAAAAAATTATTGGTTGCAGAAAATGGCGCTGCAGTGCAAAGTTAAAAAATAGACAATGTTTCTATTTTTTTTAAGTACTAAAACATTACAAAAACCCAACATATTTAGTATCACCAAAATCGTACCGACCTGCAGAATAGAGATAACACATCATTTGTACTTAAGACTAAGTTCCATAAAAAGCAAACGATCACAAAAATGGTATCACAAAGGTAGTTTTTTTTCACATTTCACCCTACTTAAATTGTTCCCAGTATATAATATGGTAAGGTCAATAGTACTATTAGGCCGTGTTCACACGGCTTATTCCCGACGGATTTGTGAGCCGTATTGAGCTCACAAATCCGCCGTGAACGGGGACGGGGGCGGGGTCGGAGCGCGGCGGGGCGCCGCTCCCGGCCCCATAGACAATGCATTGTTTACGGCGCGTCCGCGCCGTAAATAATGTGCAAGTCACTTTCTCCCCCCCACGGCGGATTCGCCGAGCGGGGAGGAGCGACGGATTCCACTGTTCTCTATGAGAGCAGTGGATTACCGTAATTGCTGCCGCGGATTGGCGCCGTACTGAAGCGCAAATACGGCGCGCCGTACGGCGCCAAACCCCGGCAGAATAAGCCGTGTGAACG
The DNA here is from genome assembly GCA_025379985.1 of Phyllomedusa bahiana. NCBI lineage: Eukaryota > Metazoa > Chordata > Amphibia > Anura > Hylidae > Phyllomedusa > Phyllomedusa bahiana. The sequence continues at coordinate 3,656 of JAODAL010000034.1, forward strand.
AGGCCTTAGATTAAATTGTGTCCTGCAAAAAAAAATAAGACATCATGGGCGACATGCATGAAGTTTGGCGTGTGAATGCCAAATTTAATGCGCATAATACTGGAATAGAATACGCCTGATTTATGAACCCATTCTTCAGTGGGTCATAAATCAGGCGCATTCTATCGCTAGTACGACATTTCTGGCTCAGGTATACCACTTTGAAAGTGGTTTACCTGTTCCAGCAGTAATGCGCCTAGAAATGCCGTAGGGAAGCTACATATTTGTAGCTTCGTACGGTTCTAGTGCGCCCTGCCTCCCGTCCTGCAGGCGATTTAAACATGTATCGGCACAGCCCCGTTTATACATGTCGCCCCCATATTTCTATGTAGATAGAAAAAATAAAAAAAGTTATGGTTCTCAGAAGGAGAGGAGGAAAAAACGAATGTCCCAAAAATTATGACCAGTCAGTTTTTGCAGCAAAAACAGCGGTCGGATTTCGGATTCCTGGCGGAACATATATGACGTTTTTTCGGTTTTGGTTTCCCTCAATAAAAAATCCGTACTGTGTAGACTACAGCACAGATTTTCTATTGTGGGCTACATAGGCTACATTCCTGTGCTGTGTAGACATATCCTAAAGGGATTTTCCCTCCATAGTGATTAGCTTTAAACATATAAGCAAAGGTAAAGACTATTACAATACTTTGCTGTTTTGATTTTGCTTTGTTAAGAGATTTTATCAACTGCCTGTGTATACAAGTTTTTCAGGTTATTGACCACCTATTTATGCTCTCACTGCTCCAGCAGCCCTGTCCAACCATGGTTATGTCGCTCCCTCCCTGCTGTCTGTTATCTTTAGCACAGGAGCTTGTTTATCTATGTTACTGACAAGCTTTAACCATTTAGAGCTCTGTAGTCTTGCACACTAGAGTTATTAAATCTCCTATAGTCATGTCACTGTAACAGGATCAGCTAGAAATAGCGAGCTGATATTCCAATCACTGCTACAGAACCACCCACAGGCTAACCAGCAAGTGTGAGTCTGAAGCTACCTGTGGCACTGTGAAACAGCATGGTGAGACAACCACTTTAAAGACAGCTGCTCTGCAGCACAGAAACCAAATTATGGTTTGAAATTGGATGCAAACTATCTTTAAACGTGTCTTAATTTTTGGAGGTTACTTTCAAACCCTCTGATTCTACATAACCAATGTTAGAACAAATTGCATTACAATACCCTCTATGGCAGGATGTGGACAGTTTTGCTCTTCAGGACAGAGGACATTGCTAACACAATGGCAAGAAGAAGGCAATTAACAAAAGAAGACAGACAATTATAACCCTTAGAAGGGCAGATCTGTCCTACAGAGAAATTGCCAAGAAAGTCAAGGTGTCAGTCAGTACAGTTCCCTATACTATCAAAAGAAAACTAGAGAAAACTCTGACAGGAACAGGTCTGGAAGATCGAAGGCCACTATGAAATCAGATAACAAGTTTTTGAGAGTCAACAGTTTGCGCAATCGGCGCATTACAGCTAAAAATCTTAATTCTCAATGCAGCAAAAAGTATACAAGCTCCCATTTCAACTGCAAAAAGAAGACATCTAACTGCATGTTTGACAGGTCACGAATCAGTAAGGAAGCTAAGTACTGCAAAGCTGAACACTGCTAAGACTGCAAAATAAAAAAAAAAGACTTGCCTAGGACAAGCAGCACCTCCAGTGGACTATTGAAGAGTGGAGGAAGGTCTTATGGGCTGATGAATCACAATGTAACATCTTTGGTTCATGATGCAGGGTTTTTGTACATTGTCAAGTGGAGGAAAGCATGGTTCCTCAGTGTGTGACACCAACTGTTAGACATGGAGGAGGAAAGGTAATGGTCTAGGGCTCTTTTGCTGGATATAGAGTTGGTTAATTTTAGAAGATGACTGGCACACTGGACAAAAGACAAGAAGAAACCGGTAGGATTCAAACAATGAAATAGACTGAACAGTCTCTGGACTTAAACCCACTGCTCTTGTTTGGGATGAACAGGATAGAAGGGTGAAAGCAAAGCTACCTACAAGTGCGGCACATATCTGAATGCAATTGTAGAAGGAATGCCTTGATCCTGTAATGCTGTTGTATCAGTTAGGGATAGCTACTCTGAGGAGTCAAAAATCTAGATTTCATTTGTTGAAATAAAGTTAATCCATTATTTTTATCCATTTTAACTTGTTTATTTTTTCTTTTCTTCATTTTTTTTTTTCCTTATTCGAAAAAGGCTTTATTGGAAAACATAAAGAAGAAACATCAGGACAAAAATATGCATCTGTCAGGAAATCAGCAGATAAACAGTTAGGCTATTTTCACACGGCTTAAAATGGGACGTATTTTCACACGGCTTAAAATGGGACGTATTTCAGTCCGTAATTATGCGCCGGAGTGCGCAAATTACGGCTGGAATACGTCCCGGCCATTACGGTAATCCACAGTTCTCATAGAGAACTATGGATAACGTCTTCTCTCCCTGCTTGTACAATATGTCGAGCGGGGAGAGACGCGACATGTTAATTACCAGCGCCGTATATGCACTGCTGGTAATGAATGTCTTTGGGTCGGCGAAGTGCCGACCCCCCGCTCCCGCCCCCGTCCACACGACATAATTGCGGGGCATAATTACGCCCGGCAAATACACCGTGTGAACATAGCCTTAAGCACATATGTAGGTGCAGATCTTATGCATACATAAATGAGAACAGCATAGATATGCAGACGATAATCAAATCCAAGGATACTTAAAAAAATAAAGAAAGCAGGAGAGGAAGGGAAATAAAAGGAACAACTTCCATATAAAACCAAAAGAAACTTTCTGACAAAAAACACAGAATAGCAAACAATGTCGTCAATGAGTCCATAACCAAAACCTCTTTTCTTCATTTTAAAGTACCATATATACTAGAGTATAAGCCGAGTTTTTCAGCACAAAAAATGTGCTGAAAAATTTGTCCTCGGCTTATATTCGAGTCACTGGCGGCGCTCAGCCACTGCAATGGCCCGGGCGGCGGCAGGCTCACTTCCGCTATATGCTACTCCTCAGGGAGCACACACAGGTGAAGATACCACTGCGGAGCAGAGAGCGAGCACTCCCTGCTCCACAGTGCTCCGGACTGCCGCAGACTTGAACATTCCAATATCAGCGGCACACTATCAACTAAAAAAAACTATCAAAAGGCACAAAGGAATTTTTGAAAAAGCATTTCTGCTATTTAGGATACATGAAAATTTTTTGAGGTTCTTAGTTCACATTTTTGATCAAAACTGCTTAAGCCCAACTCCCAGACTTACGGCTGTCCGGAGTTTCCAACACAGGCAGCGTGCTATGTCATCACGATGCCTTCACGGCCGATTACATCACGTCGCCTGTGCCAGAAGACGGAGTGCCCGGGAGTTGGAGCAGTGAGAGAGCGGGGTAAGTACTTGTATTTAGAAAACAAAACAAAAAGACCTGCCTATAAGGGATATTTACCTGCCTATAGGGACATATACCTGCCTATAACCTGCCTATGAGGACATATACCTGCCTATAGGGACATATACCTGCCTATGGGGACATATACCTGCCTATAACCTGCCTATGGGAACATATACCTGCCTACAAACTGACTATGGGGGACATATACCTGCCTTTAACCTGCCTATGGGGGACATATACCTGCCTATAACCTGACTATGGGGCACATATACCTACAGGACATTAAACTGCCTATGGGAGACATTAAACTGCCTATATATATGCCTATGCAATTTTATTGGTATCCATTTTTATATTTTAAATTTACCCGTAGCCGTTGCATTTTCCAGCCTAGGCTTATACTCGAGTCAATAAGCTTTCCCAGTTTTTGTGGCAAAAGTAGGTACCTCGGCTTATATTTGGGTTGGCTTATACTCGAGTATATACGGTACATTTAAGACCTTAAACTGTGTAACTATTAGTAAAACCTGGAACAATTATGGTGTTCTAAAACTTGTAAGTGGTAGTGTATATAGTGTTTGCAGTTATTACTGTGTATCTCCTCCAAAATACTGTCTCCATTTATTTCTAGAAATCTTTTCATGTTTATATTAAACAATATGGATAATGTGACATTTGAGGAGTACTACATGTCTACATGTAGTATCATTTACGAGATACTAGGAATTCCTGCTTTATGATAATGGACACATAGAAAAGATTGTAAAAGAACTGTGAAATATATTTTCCTTCTCTGGCAGAACATGAGTTAACCTCGACCCACCATAAACACATTGCACTTCTCTGCTCCTCTCATTCACTTGTCACAGCTCGGCTGCTGTAACCTGGCCCTCCGCTTCCAATTGATGTTGTAGAATCTCTTTCCTCCATCTGGCCTATGAGGCCTGGAGCTGCAGCTATGATATTTTGTCACTGCTGTTTTCTTGCTGTTTTCCTCTATTCTGCTCCCCAGATGGTGAAAATAACATTCAAACTCTTTTTTTTTTGGTCTGTGTGTGATTTTTTTTTATTTGCTTATAACAATGGTCCTTGGCATCATTTCAATGTTCTACTTCGGTAATTAACAGTACTGATATGGCCACAATTACAAGTCCCCCTCTCTTCGGCAGTAACGCTGTGAATTAGTAGGAGCTAATGATTGCAAGTGGAGAGGGGGCTCGAGCGCAGACGGTGAAGCGTTTTTTGTAGGATGGAATAAAAAGGTACAAGCAGCGCGTTCGTGGTCGACGATGATTACCTAGTAATTAGTTTACACAAAGCCTTCTATTTAATGGCAAAACAGTGTAATTAACGAGTGACAGAAAATCAAAGGGTTGTTTTGTAAGCATATGAAAAATTAACACGGAGGGATACAAGTGAATTAAATCAATAGCGAGCAGAACGCGGGATTGATACCTGGGGGGCCCGCAAACACATTGCTCTACATGATATTATATTGCTGCTTATTAAATTGCCCTGTGTGTTACTATATCATTTTCTTTATTGCTATATCATTTTTCATGATATTATTATCAGTCTCTATATACCAATGGATCACTACGGTTAAGTATACATCTTTGTCTTCATATATTTTCAGGTTCCCTTTGATTTACCGGTTACGATGTATTGTGCTGAGTGGCCTCTCTCAATGACTATGCACTTTCCTGGAGAATCTGGCATCCATGGGGTTAACCTTATTCCATATGTTTAAGCCCAGCAATGTCCTCTGACGACTCTTGTACCAATATTTAACACAAATAGTACTACGTTAAGATTTAGTGATTATACATTTCTATGGAGTTTTGTAAACATCATATTTCTTTGCAAGCTGATTTGGAAATGATGTGCTAATGCCATACTGCTGGGAAAACCCCATTTGGAAGAGTTGCTCTGAACAATAGATTTTAAATGCAGCCCCTCAGGGCAAGGTTCTCATAAGAATAAGCATTTAACGCTCATTTCCAGACAGCACCGCTTAAAGGGGTATATACATAACTGATTAACACCCTGCCATTGTGATCAGTATATTATTTTAGATCTTTACTGTCAATCATTTTGCAGAGCGAGTGAAACACACGACGGCCCTTTTTTATATAAATAGAAGGGTTAAAGCAGGTCATGCTTTCGGCTCATATCTCCTGAACCTACAGTTTAGCTAAGGGATAGCATGAGGGTCTGTTGTCTGAGTCTGATCTAATTTTACTGCAAACAGGGGATGCCATAAGGAATTCACACTCGTCATTTGTCAGCAGAACACAGTGAACAGCAGGAGTCTGATGACTGCCCTAGATATGGGGAAACGCAGCCAAAACCCCACGGTGAGAAAGATTACTTAACCCTTTTATGCCTGCCCACAAAAGATGGGGGTACAGGAGAGGTGTGGACGAGGTAGGCTGCACAGCACCATGGGATTTATCTGTCACTAAACAACACTACAGGCTAATGCAGCACAGTGTAGACTGGCGGAACAAATCAAGGAGAAAATACTTAAGAATTACATCAGCAACCTTTATTTTTCGGGATTCTGAAGAAGAAACATGAGGGTGCGATGCTGTAAAAATCAAATAATTGTCAAAGTTTAAAAAATATTCTTATAATGTGTCTAGACAAATGCTCTGTCTTCTTATGAATGACTCATTCCTCTAAAGTAACCAAAAAACGAGTATGAATGGCTAAAATGTTATGCTAGAAACCTTCAGTGATTTATACTAGCGGGTGCGGCTATGTATTTTCAGATTTTATAACTATCTGGCTTACAAAGTTATCCAACTAGGAGCAAGAACCTTCTAACAAATGAGTTATGTAAAAAATAATACAAATTAAAAAAAAATTAATAAATAAAAAGTATCCTGCTCCTTTGCCAAATGTGCAAACATCTGTTAAAAAAACTAAAGTCATATAAAAAGCACTGCTGTATTTTAGTCCTGCTGTTTTAGTGACCCAATAATAATCTTTAGGGTATGTTCACACGGTGTAATTGCAGCGCAATTGGGAGTCGCGCTGATCAGCGCGTATTTCCAAAGCATGGGGTGGGGGCCGGAAGCTTGCCGTCCCCGTTGACATGCATTGTCAGCGGCGCATAATCGCGGTGAACTAGTCACATGCCAATTCTCCCCCCGCGCGTACAATACTATCGTATTGTACGCGCGAGGGGACGACGCATAATCCATAGCTCTCCATGACAGCTATGGATTACCGTAATTGCGGCGCGCATTTTGCTGTGTATAATGCGCAATATGCGGCGAAATATGCGCCAAAATAAGCCATGTGAACATACCCTTATATAGCAGCAACATATTCTGCAGCGCTTTACCCAAGCTTGACTGCAATGCTTCATGTAGTTAAGAAGTCCACAAATCCATTTCTTGCAAATTCATCTATATCTGATGATGTAACTGGTTCAGGCTGATGGCCTGCTCCTTGCCTCAGTAGCTGCTCAAAAGAAGAAAAAAAATCAGGATTTCCATATGTCAAGCCTATCCAGGCACTGGAGCTGGGTCCCCAGTGGATGGCACTGGGTTCTTTGGATATCTACAGACTAATTTTCTTAATGCCCATAACGGATTTTTCTCCAAAATATGAAGACCACATTTGGGTCCTTTAATAAAAGTACAATTTTTGAAATACACATATAGATAACGGAAAATTACAAGTAGTTGCCCTCATGAACTACATAATGCTATAAGAACACGCAGATATGTTCATTGGGCACAGAAAAAGAAATTCCGTTCAGCATCATTTATCATGGTAAAGCTTTAGTGTTACATATACCTAACAAAGAAACATATATAATAAAAAAGGATACATTAAAAATATCTGATAAATTATAATAAGTAAGAACAATTTGTAAAAACTTCCCTCACTACTCAATTATTTCAAGCTATTGCATAAGACTAGAGAAACATGGCTGCTTTTTTTTTTTTCAAGAAACAACACCACCCCAAAGGCGGTGTCTCATACTGCAGCTGAGCTGAACTGAAGTGAATAGCATTGAGTTGCAATACCATGAATAACCAGTAGACAGGTGGTTTACAAGAAGGCAGCCATGTTTCTTTTAATCCTGTACTATGATACTGACATGGTCAATTAACTGAATGATTTAAGTGATCATTAACAATACTTGTTGGGCTATTTAACATTAAAACTTTTAAATTAGTTTTGGATGTCAGGTTTTTATGTTATCGGTCACACTTCACCCCGTGGAATTAAAATTTGGGTGGCCTCCATCACCCTGGTTGATGTTAGTAAACCTTTTTTTTTTTTTGGACTATGGTTTTTTATGCAGACATAATACCTCAAGAACAAACTTCATTTTCTTCTTAACATGGGAGCCTATGGGCATAGAGCTTAGATCACCCGATCTTCATTTTGAAAACCTCCAAGACTTTACAGAAGCTCTCCGGGAAGATAACTCTTGATAGCCTATCCTTATGATAAGGCATCAGTTCTTTTTAACAGTGGGACTCTGACCTCTGTGATCCTTGCTGATCATCATAATAAAGTGTCAAGGGCACTTATGTAGGTCGGACCTCACTTGACATACATGAGTAGCCTATATTAAGCATACACCATCAATTATGTAGACTTGGTGAACCCCTTTAAGGTCATTTTGCTTGAATAAGGATCTTTGCAAGAAACAATGCCGTAGCATTGCAAGATACCCATGTTTCCAGTCATGGTTCTTAGCCCTAAATAATGAGGGTTGGTCGGGATGTCTTTATCAAAGATCCTCCTCAACTGAATCAACATGACCTTACTGAAGGATTAAAGGGTTATCTTAAGAGAAGATGCATGGATTTTATTTAGGTGTACGGAATAACATTATTTTGTGGCAATAGCACCTTTTAAAGGGAAGGGATAGATTAGAAAGCGAAAAAACAAAATAGTTCCTGATGTGCTGGCAGCAGAAAAAATGGCTAGTTAAGGATCTGGCGTTTTGAAAAGCATTTTGTTTGAGGGAGGTTTTTTGGGGGGCTTCCAGTAGACAGTTATTAGCACCTAAAAAAAAAAAAGGTTTAAGGGAAAGCATAATGAAATGATGAAGAGTCTGGACCCAAGGCTTCTATAGGAAGGGGAGAAAGGTAGGCTCAGTTCTAATTTCCAAAAAAAAAAATTTCCCGGAGCACAATTTTCTTTAAAAGTTATGCTGGCAGATAGGTTTTAAACACAATACATCACAGCTTGTTTGCATAGGGTGTGTAGCAAAGACGGGTCAATGTTTATGCGACCGAAACAATGAATAATGTAAAAAGACCAGGCTGAAATTGGGGGGAAGACAAGCCTGGTTTCAACGACGCTCTAGACAAATTCTGCTGGAGACGGGTCCCAGCATTCATGTGGATGTCCTACCTATGTAAAATTGTACATACCAAGTACACCCCTTCATGGGGACAGTGTTCCCAAATGTCTTGGGGCCCTTTCAAAAATAAATCCCCTTTATCCAAATAGAAAAAAACATAATCAGACCCAAAACCACAAATACTCTCAAAATTTTTTTTTCCAACATAATACGGCATTTAAAAATTTTTAGTCTTTGCTTTCATATTCAAAAAGCCTTTATAACAAAAACAATAAAAAAGCAAATAGGTAATACCTTCTCAAGCTTGAAAAAAGGGGGCGTTTTTTCCCCCTTGAAATTTCTTTTTGTGCGGGGTTTTTGGCCGTTGTCCGTGCTACTCCCACACTTATGGTGTCCCCTTTAAAAAGTTTTAAGGTATTTTACCTATTTTCTGTTTATATGTTTTGTTCTAAAAGGACTTTAGAATAGAAAGCAATGACTAAAATCTGAAAAGGGGGTGTATTTTTTGATATAGAAATAAATTGGGAGAAATTTTTCGGGTAAGGGTCTCGACTGTTTTTCTATTTTTGGGTTAAAGGGGAAAGGGAAAAGCCCTATAAGACAGACCGTTGACTATGAACCTACAGAACAAATAGCGTGTTTTTTTAAAAAAATAAATTTTCCTTACCAACACAAAAATAGTTTAGAATGGCTTAGGAACATGAATAAATTCAAGGATTTTTTCTTGGCCTCCAAATCCCCCTTCTTAATTACGAGCATTTAAAATATACTGGAAAGACAAGACTGATCCATGGAAGCCCCACTTTGTAATTTAGAGGATTTAAAGGATCTGTTGCAAATGTCTTGGTGGAAGATACTACATGAAACCTTCAGAGTTTTATTGGAGCCAATTCCTCAATGGTGTCATGAGTGGGGCTTAGACAATATCAGGCAGGCGGCTTTACTTGTATCATTGATTTTTTTCACTTCTGCTTCCTCATTTTCATAAATAAGGAAAATGTAAGTTTAACACATACTGGGAAATTACATTTTATTAATTTATATTGCTAAAGGGAGGAATTTATTAAAAAAAAAAAGTTTATTTACATAAAAAAGACAATGGTCCCGTAGTGCCATACAGTAATGAGGGTTAACAGCCCCGCCTAGATGACAATAACGGCTTCTCAAGCATCAATCTGCTTCATCCTTCTATGGCAGGCACAGGTCTCAGTATGGAAACCCCCAGAAAAGGGGGAAATTTTTCATTATGACAAAATTTATGCAAATACCTCAATTGAAATATTAAAAATAATTTACGCTCAGAACAACACTCATTTTTTAATCACGCAGTGGGTGGGTCTTGTTCTGTCGTTCTTAGCCTGCAGGAAAGTCTTTCATCAAGATGCTGTAATGTTTTAATAACCTGCCAGCGTTCACCGGCTGTGCCGCTGCCGACGACACTCTTACATTGTCCTCATTAAGGAACAGAACAGGTCGGGGAATAACAGGACATTAAAGCATTGCCGGTGTGCAGGATCCTGAGGCTTTGAAGCTGCTGTTACTGACAATGCAGGTCTGTTAACCCCATCTGTGAAGAGCTTGGGTAACATTACCTGTAATATGGACTCACCTGTGCCCACTTCTGCTTCCAGGTTTCTGCACTGTACCTCTGACACTCTTTCACCACCCAGGAATAGCAGGGAAGGTGTGCGGCAGTATCACAGAAAGCGGTCCCATTGCTGCCAAATTCCTTGTCCACTTTAAATAACCAGCGAGTCACCAGCAGATTATCGACTAGAAGTTGGCTCAGAGAACTGAAGAACTGTAAATTTGGTACAAACACAGACATACTGAATGATGTAAAAACACAGGCAATATACAAAGACAAACAAGAAGAAACCTGCAAGCAAATAAGTATAACAGAAGAATAAACCGGTTGATGCAACAAAATTGCAATTGTTTTTTAACCCTTGGTTAATAATTTTAATGGCCACACTACATACTGCAAAAAAAGTTGCCAAATCCCGTTGATTTAGGAGCTTCTAGAAAACTATTTTAGGCCGGTCCACATCTGCATGTGAGGTTCCAAAGATGGCACAGGGTCTGTTAAATGATGGACATTAATGAAACCTGACAGTCCCCATTGACTACAATGGTGTCTGTTGAGTTTCCACCATGGTGGCTGTCATTTGAATGGAAAAAAATAGCACTGCATGCTGTGTTATTTTTTCATGATTTTTGATGGAATCTATGCCAGAGGCTCCAAAAAGAACCTCCAACACAGATGAGAACCAGGCCTTATATGTACAGGGCCCTCCTAACTTTTCCCCCAAACAAAATATTGTGGAAAAGAAGGATTTGGCACATTTAATTTTAATGCTTATTAATTTCATTTCCCCCAGAGATTATCAGCCGCAGTTGTGTCTGGCTGCAGCTTGCTCCCTTTTCTCTACTTAAAGGGAACCTGTCACATATAGATTATGCCCCGCTTGCTGAGGGCAGCACAAGCTAGTGTCAGACCTGCTGTTCCCAGCGCTGTGTCCCTTATTCTGTAAGATGCTGGAGTTTTAGAGCATTTACCCCTCAAATCTTATTCATGAGCCGGTGTTAGCCCCACCCACCAAAGTCTAGCCCTGCCCACTGACCGTTAGTTCACTGTTTCTATTATTCCCAGTAATAGGTTTGTCAGTTGAGGTGGCGCCCCAAACTTGCCCATTTTAAAAAACGGGCCCCGCTTTAAGTAAAGGGCCCGGAAGGGGAAAACGAAAGGTAAAAACCCTTTTCCAAGTTTGAAAAACCCGGCAATAAAACGCCAAAAAAAAAAAAACCGAAAAAAAATAAAAGGAAAAAACGGGGCAAAAAAAAAGGTTTTTTTAACCCGGGAAATTTTTTGGGGAACAAAATTTCAAAAAAATTTTCAAGGGATTGGGTTTTAAAACAATTTTTCCCAATTGCAGGGGGAAAAAATGGGGGTTTTCCTTAAAAATTGGCATTAATGGAAAAAAGTAATTTTACTGGGTTTTGGGTTTAAGGTGGCTGTATTTAAGGCCTGAAGGGCATTTTTTTGGGAGGAAAATTAGGTAAAAAGTCCGTGGAAAGGAAATTGGGGGGCCCCCAACCCCCGGGAAAAGGTTGTTTTTTTGAAACCCCAGGAAAAGGAGGGGGGGGGGAGTTGGGGGCGAAGATGAGGCGCGGGGGGTGTGAAAGGGCCCAAGGTGGGTTTTCGGAAGGGGGCGGGGAGTTTTACCCCCGGGGTGTGGGGTGGCCCCCCCGAGTTTTGGGGAAAACCCGGGGGTTTGCGGGGGGGGGGGAGCTTTGGGGGGGGGGTTTTTAAAAAAAAGGAAAAAAGTTTTTTGGCGTTAGTTTTGGTTAAAAAGTTTTGGGGGGGGTGGGGGGTTTGAAAGTTGGGATTTTTCCCCGGGGGGAAACCCTTGGAATTTTTTGGCCCGGTTCGGGGTGGGGGGGGAAAAGGCGTGAGGGGGGGGGGGTTTTTTTTGGTTGGGCCCCCCGGGGGAAAAAAAATGTTCGGGGCAGGGGGGGGGGGGGCCCCCCCCAAAAAAAAAAGGGGGGGGGGGGATGGGGGGGGGGGCGAGTTGGACCCCCAAATGGGGTTTAGGCAAGGGGGGGAGGGAAAAAGGGGGTGGGGGGGGGGGGGCGGCCCCCGGGGGGGAAAAGGGGCGGGTGGGCGGTAAAGGTTTTGGATTGGGGGTTTTTTTGGGGCTTTTTTGGGCCGGGGGTTTTTGGGGGTTTTTTATGGGTTTTGTTTTTGGAAGGGTTTGTTGGGGGTTGCCCGGGCCCTTAAATTGGCTGACTCAACCCCCCTTGTGGGGAGGTGAGAGTGTCATCCTGACTCCAAAGAGCTCACTCCCGGGCTTCGGCCGACAGAGGGTTTAAACCTTACGGGGCGTTGTCGCACATAACAAAAGGGCTGCCTGCCTGGACGTAGACAGTACCCCCCCCTTTTAGGGGGGGCCCCCGGGCCCCCCCCCCCGGGTTTGGGTTTCTTGGATGACCCTTGGAATTTCCCCAAAAAGGGATTTTGTGAAAGATCAGCAGGAACCCCGACCTCTCCTCAGGGGTACCCTTCCAGTGCACTAGGTACTGAAAGGGTTTTTGACTTACGAGAACCAGGTTCGAGAAACCTCATCCCAACTCCCCCTTAATTTCAACTGGAGAGGGTTGGGGGAGGGGGGGAAAAAACCAAGGCAGTACCCTTCAGGGGAAAAGGTGGAATCTTATGCCACAAAAACCAAGGGAAAACTTAAGCGTACGTCCTTTAATTCGCTCCAAAAATGAAGGGGGACCCAAAACGGTCCCCGCTTCCCGAAGGGCCCTTTAGACAAAGATTTCGGGTAGACAACCAACCTTATCCCCAACTTAAAACCTCCAAAAAAAGATTCTTATCACTTATCTTTTTTTTTGAGGGGCTCTGGGATTGCCAATTTCTTTGAATTGGGCCCCAGACTGTGCAAAATTTTAAAGGGATACACCCCCCCCCGCGTGTCAAAAGTAACCCCGGACCATGAGGTGTTATGGTGGGAAGCCATAGTTGCGAAAAAGGCAAACCCAGCGAGCTCTATCCGATTTTTTTATCGCAACTCGACCAAAGGTTAGTTTTAACCCAGTTTCCCTGCTGACAAAAAACAAAACCCCGGGTTTCTGGAAACCGTTTGATTCCCCTTTCCGTCTGCCCATTATTCGGGATGAAAAGGCAGGGGGAAAGGGACAGGTGATCCCCGGGCCCTTACAGAGAGCTCCCCAAAAAACGGGGAGACAAAAACTCCTCTTCAACAAAATATTCGGGGGAAACCCATCAGTTTAATGATAGTTTAATAAAAAGCTGGGGCGCTTTTGGAGGGCGGAATGCTTTTAAGGGGGAATCAGTGAACTCTTACTAAAAACGATCAACAACCACCCAAATGACAGTGTTCCCCTCAGAGGGTAGGAAATCTCAAAAAAATCCATGAAATGTGAGTCCTGGCCGGTCCGGGAAAGGCGGGGAAAAAGTTACCAGGGGCCGGTTCGGGGAACCTTTCCCCGCACAAGTCCGGTTAATGGGCCCACATACGAGCCAAAGATGCCACCAAAATTTGGGGGGAATAATCTTTTTAGGCCAGCCACTCCGGATGTCCGATAAAAAATCTGTAATTCTTTTAAAAACGAAACCAAAAACTGGGGGGGGATAAAACTTTAGAAAGGGGCAAAAAAAGGGTCTCATCTCCGGGGGGGTCTTGTCTCAGTGGCCAAGTCGGGGGAAGTGCTGAGACCCCGTTCTTTGGTAAAATGGCACCGGATCATCCGGAATGAGTGGGGCAAGAAAAATTTTGACAATGCGTCAGTTTTAACATTCTTAGTACTGGTCATATTAACCAAAAAGTTAAAGCGAGTTTTGAACGGGAGGGGTTTAACCTCTTAGCACTCTCAAAAAAGGTCAGGTTCTTTTTGGTCATTGGGACCGTGACTTGGTTTTGGGCACCTTCGAGAATGCGCCTTTCTCAAAGGCCCCATTTTAAATAGCCAAAATTCTGGTTCCCAAAATCAAAAAACCCTCTTTGCGGGGAGAATTTACGAGAGAAGAAGGAAACAAGGACGGAGTTGTCAGAGCAGCTGACCCCTAGACAAACCGCCCCTACCCCAAACTCGAAGCATCTACCCCCACCACAAAGGGCTTGTATGGTCGCTTGAACCAGCCCCGGGGTGCGAAAAAACACTGCTTAAGTTTCTCGAACGCCCTCAAGATCGGGTTGCCCTTTTTTTGATATTTATCCCTTTTTAGTCATATCAGTCAAAGGCCGGCGACCAGAAAAAATTTTTAATAAATTTTCCCATAATAATTAGCAAACTAGGAACCGCTTTTAAGGGGTTTTAGGAAGGGAAAGGGCGAAACCCCTCAGAATTGCCTGGACCTTCCCCCGGGATCCTACAAATAGTTAGGCGTTTAAAAAAAACCAGAGGAACCCTTTAAAATCGAAAAACACATTTTTTCAAGTTTGAAAATAAAATATTTACTTAAAAATTTCAGAACCCGCCCACTGTTTTACGTGCGAAAACCCAGTCCTCGAGTAAAAAAAATGTCATCCAATAAACGACCAAAACAAACCAAAAGTTCCCGGAAAACATCATTTACCAGGTTTTGGAAGACAGGGGAGATTGCAAACCCCAAAAGGATAAACAAAGGGATTCAAAAAGACCTTCGGGGTATTAAAGCTGTCTTCCATTTGGGCCCCTCTTTAATTTCCAATAGGTTATAACCCCTCTAGGTCAATTTTTAAAACCACTTTGGTCCCTGAATCTATTAAACAGAAACAAATTAAGGTTTAAGGGTTTGGTTTTTTTTTCCGTTATTGTTCCCGTTCCGGTAGTCAATTTAGGCGGGGGTCATCTTTTTTCTTTAACGAAAAAAAACCCCCCCCCCGGGGAACAAAGGGCGGGAAAGACCATTGTGACTTTGCTATATATTACTCTTCATAGCAAATCTTTCTGGCCCCCCCAGATTGTTTACCTGCCCTTGGAAATTCCCCCCCCGGCAAAGTTCAATAGCACAATCAGGGCTATGCGGGGGGGAACTGCCAGACGGCTTGGAAAACACCACACTAAGTACGAAAAAGCAGGAATCTGCTCTCTTTCCCTATTACCAAGAATGATGGGGGACATTTATTTTAAACAGCTTACCCCACCTACTGTTCTCCAGACTTCCCGTCAATCTGGGTTTTTTTTTGAAGCCGGGCAGCCCTAACACCACTCCCCAGGAAGCCCTCCATGAAAAACGAGTACACATCTACATGCATAGACCCTACCAGCTTCAAAATCAGGGTGCAATGTTGGATCCCCCCTTGCGCAACGGGGGAGAATTTGCAATACCTGCATGAAACTGATTAGAGACCTCCGGGGGAAGGCCCCAAACGCTTAACAAATGATGCACCCGAAATTAGAGGCCGCTCCCGAATCCACAAAGGCACTCCCGAACCAGCTGGAAAATTGAAATCTTACTGGGGCAAAATTTTTTCAAAACCATAGGAAAAAACCTGTTCGCCTGGTGACCTTCCCCCGAGTCACCTAGGCGTTGGAGTTTCGGCTGGGCCTTTTTCTGGGACACTCACGGTGAGGTACCCCCTCCGCGCAGTAATAGCAGGGGCCCTGATGGGGCGAGGGCCCGGGCCCTTTACGTCCGGAAGAGGCCCCCCATTTGAAAAGGGGTCCTCCAAGGGGTCCCGTCCAGCGATCAGGGGGGTGGTGGCAGAAAAGGAGCATCGGGGTGAAGGGGGCAACGGGGTAAGTATTTTTTCCCCACGTTCTCCCTAAACCCTCTGTCCAACCGTTTCCGCCGGCCATGGCATCATAGCGTGCCCGGGCTTGGGTACGCCACCCCAAAAAGTCCTTCCATGGTCGGCTAGCCCCAATCAAAACTGGGACCGGGGGCTGGTATTCCACCCTGAGGAAAAACACAAGCCGGAAAAATTTAACAATACTCTTCTACTTCCTCTTGCCCCGTTTTAAAAGAGGTGAGCTGGTCTCGGCCATGCCCCCCTATCGGGTCGTCAAAAGTAACCCCCAAAGGGTTCAAAGAAACGGTCCACAGAAAAACAACTCGGCGGGGCAGGGGATAAAGAGAAAGCCCCCCTGGGGGACCCTTGGGAAGGGATTTAAAAAAATTCCCCTCTCTTTCCCCATTCCCCGGGGAGTGGGCGGAGACGAAAAAAAAACGGCAACCCTCCCTTTACGTTTGAAACGCCCTCCCGTCACCCGAGAATTATCGGGGAATGATAGGGGGTTCCACAAGGGGAAAGGGGATGCCCGGGGGGATCCTGGGGTGAGGGGACACCCCGGGAGGTTCCTGCTGCTGAAAAAATTTAGTGCAAATCCGGGCCAAGGGGAACCCCTGCCCGCTCTACCTTGCGTCATGGGGTTCATAGTGCTTTGGGGACAGTAAATGTCGGCCTGTATAGTCATGTCAGAGGAGGTGCAGGGGCCCCGACTGCCCCCAGCCCAGTCCCTGCCTACTTGGGGCGCCCTAGTGGCAGCCCCAACTGGACACGTCCCTCCTGCAAAGTGCAGGGCCTCAGGGAAAAACGCAAGGTCAAACGGGGAGTCGGTAACGGTCAAACGCCAAACCACAAACAAAACCAAGAATAAAAAGGAAACAAAGGAAGGGTCATAAGAGCGGGGAACAAGTCTGAACAGAGCCAAAAAGAAGTCAAGGCAACCCAGGTCAATAAAAGGAACAAATCAAAAAAGACAAGGAAACAAAGGGGGAAACCTTTCACAGGGAAAACCTGAGGGGAAGAGCCAGTTTAATATTTCCCGGGGCACCGCCCCAGCAGTGATTGGTGCGGGGGCCGGGCCCTTGATTGGTGAACCCCCCCAAAACCCCTTCTCGGAGAGGCTACAGGGCTGTCAATTGAGTCCAAGCAGACCCCCCGGGCCCTCGGTCCAAACAGAGGGTTTAACCCCAAGGGCGTTGTCCAATAAACGAAGGCGCCTGCCTGGACGTATACGTAAACTCTTAAACCCCTATACCACTATTTAAAAACCTGATTTTTAAACCTCCCTTAACCCTTTCTACTTATGAAGGAAGAATAGCCCTTTTCCACTATCGCCCGGGGGAAACCCCACCTACCAAAAGGAAAACCCCTTTTATATACAAAATTACTTTATAAGGCTTTCCTGTTGGTGTGGGGTTCCACCAGGTTTTTAGTGGAAAGAAGCTATTCCTTCTTAGAATAGGAAAAGGGTTTTTAAATGGGGAGGGTTTGAAAAATAGGTTTTTAAATAGTGTGTTAAGGGTTTAAAATTTTTAAAATAATAAAAAAAGTTTTTTGTTTTTTGATAGAGAACTGATAGAGTTTAAGTTTGCCTATGGCAAAATAGTAAATATAGTGATTATTATTATTATTATTATTTATTTTTGAGCGCCCTTGGTTCCAGGGCGCTGTACATTCAGGTTTCATACATAACATAGGTCAAACAAGTACAAAGGTGACAAATTACTAACTAACAACTGGTACAGAGGAGTGAGATCACTGCCCGCAAGGGCTTACACTCTAAAAGGAAGGTGGGAAGAGACAGAAGCTGAGGGGCAGACATGGTTGTGGATAGTGTAGTGACAGCAGGGTTATTGTTGGTTGTAGGCAATCCTGAAGAGATGGGTTTTCAGGTTGCTTTTGAGGCTGGTGAGAGTGGGGGAGAGTCTGAGGTGTTGGGGCAGTTGAGTTCAGAGTGTGGGTGAAGCACGAGAGAAGTCTTGGAGACGGTTGGGTGAGGAGCTGATCAGGGGAGAGCAGAGAAGAAGGTCCTGTGAGGAGCGGAGGTTGCGTGACGGGAGATATCTGGAGATTTAGAGCAGAGATGTATGGAGGGGAATGGTTATGGAGAGCCTTGTAGGTCAAGGTTGCTAACTTGAACTGGATTCGCTGGGCAATGGGAAGCCAGTGAAGGGATTGGCAGAGGGGAGCCGCAGAGGAGTATCGAGGAGAGAGGTGAATCAGACGGGACAGCAGAGTTAAGGATGGATTGGAGGGGAGCGAGGGTGCAAGCTGGGAGGCCACAGAGAAGGATGTTGCAATAGTCTAGGCTGAGATGACGAGGGATGGACGAGCATTTTGTGCTTTCGAAGTTAAGGGAGATGAACGGATACGGAGATAGTTTTCAGGTGGAGGCGGCAAGGTGGAGGTGAGGGTTTGGATGTGCGGTTTGAAAGACAGATTGGAGTCAAGGGTTATCCCAAGGCAGCGGACTTGTAGAGCTGGTGAGAGTGTGTAGCATTGACTGTGATAGAGAGATCAGGTGGAGGGATGGAGTGGGACGTGGAAAGATGATGATTCAGTTTTCTCCACGTTTAGCTTCAAGGAGAGTGAGGAAGAAGTAGGAGGATATGGACGACAAGACAGCCAGGGATCCGGGAGGTAGAGAGGTAATATCTGGGCCGGAGATGTAGAGTTGGGTATCGTCAGCATACAGATGGTATTGAAAGCCATGCGATGCTATTATTGACCCAGCCCAATAGTGTAGATAGAAAAGAGTAGTGGGCCCAGGACAGACCCCTGGGGTACACCAACAGAGAGAGGGCAAGAGGAGGAGGTGGTGCGTGAGTGAGAGACGCTGAATGTCCGATCAGTGAGGTAGGCGGTTATCCAGGAAAGGGCCAGTCCGTGATGCGATGGAGGAGAGGATTGTATGAGGTGGAGTGGTCGACAGTGTCAAAGGCGGAGGACAGGTCTAGGAGGAGAAGCACAGAATAGTGGCGTGAGGCTTTGGCAGTTGCTAGGTCGTTGGTGACTTTGGTTAGGGCGGTTTCTGTAGAGTGGTGGGGTCGGAAGCCAGATTGCAGAAGTCACTCTCTGTTCTCTTGTGAGATTCCCTTTTTTTTTGGAGACTATTAATCCACTACTAAACACCTGTGGTGGCAGCTTGTCTCCAGGGAGAACAAAAGTATTGGGAGCTCAAATTCAACAAACTTGATCCTTCATTATCCCAACATCATCTCTTAGTGGAGAGTTAGGAAAAGCCCATACACAGAATAGTCAACTAGATCTGTCAAAATCACTGTGTTCAGCTGACTTTTGTCTGATGAGGGCCTTAACACAATGCATTACAGGGGATTTGCCACTTGGGGAGATGGCTGCAGTTTTCCCTACTCCTTTCTGTAGTAGTATCAATTATAGCTGAGAAAGGGAAGATCTCTCCTTAGGGAGTGCGCCATATAGGCGTGTGGAGATTCAAAATTGCCTTTTTGCACTCCACGAAGCATCTGCATATCACAAGGCATTATGGGAAAGGAGCTGAGCTCTAGCGCCCTCTGTTGGATGTAACAAATCCTCAATTTGCTTTTGACCCACTGGATCTTTGGAAAGCAAGAAGGGATATTTAGCCAAGCCAGCATCACTTATCTGTATACAGCCATTTCGGGGTTTTGCCCCTCATCAGTATAGAGCAGGGCGATGCTGACTTGGCTGAGTGGGAGGCAATGAGTAGCTCAGAAAGGGAAGATCTCTCCTTAGGGAGAGCCCCTAAATAAGTGTGTGGAGATTTGAAATTGCCTTTTTGCACTCCACGAAGCATCTGGATATCACAAGGCATTATGGGAAAGGAGTTGAGAAGCTCTAGCGCCCTCTGCTGGATGTAACAAATCCTCAATTTGCTTTTAGCCCACTGGATCTTTGGAAAGCAAGAAGGGATATTTAGTCAGTGATGCTGACTTGGCTGAGTGGGAGACAATGAGTAGTTCAGAAAGGGAAGATCTCTCCTTAGGGAGAGCGCCTTCTGCCAAAGCAAAATCAAAACAACAATGTATTTAGCAACAGTCTTAATTTACCTTTCCCTACATGTTAAAAACTAATCATTGTGGTGAGAAAACCCCCTAAAGACTGGAGAATGGGCTAGCCATTCATTCTTTGTAGCCTATCGGCTTCGTCCTATTTTCTTGGATAGTTCTGACATAACCTCGAAGTATGTTTTAAATCATTATCTTTCTGTAACATGATCCTCTGACTGACTAAGCATACACCAGAGGGTATTGCATGGCACCATCAAAATGATGTGGTGGCCCTTTTTGTCCAGTGTGTCAGTCACCTTGTACAAGTTGCTAACTCTGAATCCAGCAAAAGTGCCCCAGACCATCACACTTCCTCATCCATGTCTAACAGTTGGTGGCACACAACGAGAAACCATCCTTCCATCTACTTATATACATACAAAAACCCTGCCCGATGAACCAAAGATGTCAAATTTTGATTCAGTCAATAAGACCTTCTTCCACTCTTCAGTTGTCCACTTGTGGTGGCTCAGGCAAGTCTTTTTTTTAATTTTACAATTTTAGCAGTAGCTTTCTTACTGATACTTGACGTGTCAAACCTGCAGATAGAAGTCTTCTCTTCACAGTTGAAATGGAAACTTATTTCCTTCTCGCTGCATTAAGCTGTGCTCGAAGATTTTGAGCTGTAAGATGGCGATCACACAAACCGTTGATGCTCAAAAACGTATCTGGTTTGTAGTGGCATTTGATTTGTCAGACCTCTTCCTGGCAGAGTATTCTCCAGTTTCCAGGTCGCTTTTGATGGTGTGGGAAACTTCAATGTTTGTCACCTTGGACAGACCTACACTTCTAAGGGTTATAGTTGTCTGACTTCTTTTTTGAATGATCTTTTTCTTGCCAATAGAATAGTAATGTGCTCTGTGCTGGAAAAACTGTCCAAATCCTGCCATTCAGGGTGTTGTAATGCAGTCGGTTCCTACACTGGTAATGTAGAATCAGAGGGTTTGAAAGTAATATCCAAAAGTTGAGACACCTGTAGGAATAGTTTACATCCAATTTCAAACCATAATTTGCTTTACTTGCCTTCCTCTATGATATAAACAGTCTGTATATATAAATACACACACATACATGGACAACATTTTTGGTACTCTTCTGTTAAATTTACTGAAAATCAGACATTGCGTTGTGATTCAACCAAACAATTTTAAAAACCAAACTAATGAAACCGGCCTGGATAAAAATGATTGTGCCCTTAACTTAATATTTTGTTGCACAACCTTTTGAGGCAATAAATGCAATAAACAATTTCTGTAACTCTCAATGAGACTTCTGCACCTGTTCATAGGTATTTTGGGCTACTACTCCTCGTGAGCAAACTGCTCCAGCCGTCTCAAGTTTGAAGGGTGCTTTCTTTACAGTGCATGTTTTATCCCTTTCCACAGATGTTCAATAAGATTTAGATCAGATAAGCCACTTCAAAATGGTCCAATGCTCCTTTGCTCTTAGCCATTCGTCAATGTTCTTTAGCTGTGTGTTTCAGAGCCCTGATCTTCGAGTGAGACCACGCTTTCTGACACTGGGCAGCACATTTGACTCCAGAATGCCCTGATACTCTTTATATTATATTGTACCCTACACAGATTCAAGACAACCTAAGCTAGATGCAGCAAAGCAGGCCCAAAATATAACTAGATTTCTCCCATGTTTCACATTAGGTACAAGGCTCTTTTCTTTGTATGCTTCACTCCTGCCTCTGTGAACATAGAGCTGATGTGACTTGTCAAGAAGCTCCAGTTTAGTCTCATCTGTACAAAGGACATTCTCCCAAAAGCTTTGTGGCCTGTTAATTTGTATTTTGACAAATTCCAGTCTTGCTTTTTATGGTTTTGCTTTCAACACTTATTGTATTCCATTAAATACACTTTGGCAAAGACAGTGACAGATCAAATGTGATTATTATTATTATTATTATTATTTATTTTTAAAGCGCCATTGATTCCAGGGCGTTGTACAATCGAGGGGTTACATACAATACATAAGTCAAACGAGTACAAAGATAAGTGAACAATGACAATTGGCAACGACAGAGGGGAGAGAGGACCCTACCCGCGAGGGCTTACAATCTACAAGATCTGATGCTTATGTACTTTGATCTTGGAGTTTGCCTTTAATCTCTTTGGAAGTTGTGTTGGGATCTTTGGTTACCATTCGTATTATCTGTCTCTTCAATATGTCATCAATTTTCCTCTTGTGGCCGCATCCACGGAGGGTGGCTAAAGTCCCATAGAGCTGAAACCTCTGAATAATATGTGCAACTGTGGGGGGTTTGGAATTCATCACCTGGTTGCATATTATGGTGGGTGATGAAGTGAATTTGTTTACCATTGGGCATTTTTTTTAATGTTTTTTCACCTTTGTAACGATCTACAATGATTCAACAAAGATTTGTTATATTTTTAATTCACCTGATTTTGTTACACATCTATTTGTATTGGTGGTGTTCCACTAGTGGAGATAAGTAACTATTTTCAGAGCAAAGTTATCTTCTTTCTACATGGGTAGTGGGAACCTGCATGGACCCGTTCCACAAGCAACAAGAGGGGGACCTACCAATTCTTTGGCTGAAAAAATTTACGTCTCTGAAACTGCATTGGAAAGTTATTGCTTTTAGCACAGCTTTCCCAGCACGGTTTTGACACACTTTTTCACTCCTATCCAAATTATGGCTCAACAAATGGACATATCATTGCAGCAAACCTTTTCAAAGACCTTTTACATTGTTTAGGATCCAGTAACCACCAGAACTATGGACAATGTTATGGAAATACACTAACATGATTAATGACAAACTACCATTAGTGACTACCAATAGGCTTTGAACTTAGTGGGAAGAATAGGCTGCCATGGATATCCAATGCTGACTGAAGCAAAGGCTCAGCTGTTTGATGACAGCCAGACTCCTGTTCCAGTGACAAACTGCAGCTTCCGAAAATCAACATAATAAATTCTGGTACATAATTCAAACCACAGGTAACTCCAGGCAGAATTTAAGGTTCCCTCCAACCTCGACTAATCAGGCGACCAAAAATACTATAATCTGTCATGGACTGAAGTATGCACTAAAACTAGTCTTAATGCAAGACAAATTCTCTATTAAAGTAACTGTGTCATTTATAAGTTCCATATGAATAAATAAATTCACAAAAATGTAACCTGTGGTCTGCACCGCAATCAACAGTGTCCTTAAATTTTCATAGTCCATTCAATAGAGGACGCTGAAGAGTTCCATTTTTTTCCCATAAGCCTCTGACAATATTTAAATTTTAGTAGAGTGTAAAGGAATTGAGTCTCCACACACCAACATAGTGCTTCTTCTTAATGAGATAACTTAGCCCTTTTGAGCCACATTCAATGTCTCTCACCAAGCCAGCCAGTAAATTTTACTCTGCACTGATGAGGGGAAACACCCTGAAGCAGCTGTATGCAGATGAACAACACTGGTATGGCTTGAAGCTCTTTCACCTTGCAAGGCTTAGTGAGTTGTATGTGACTTAAGGAATGCTGCATCCAATAGAGGGTTCTGAAGAGTTCCAATTCTTTTCCCATAAGCCTTTCACCATATTCCACATTTGAGGAACACACCTTCTTTTTCAAGCACTGCAAATTCCAGCTGTATAACCCCTTATACAGCTGAATCCAGAAGTTTACATACACTATATAAAAAGACACATATGCATGTTTTTCTCACCATCTGAAATGAAATCAGAATAAACCTTACCTGTTTTAGGTCAATCAGAATTACCAAAATTATTGATATTTGCCAAATGCCAGAATAATGAGCAAAATTATTTTTTAAGACATTTTTATTACTTTCTGCAAAGTCAAAAGCTCACATACATTTCATTAGTATTTGGTAGCATTGTCCTTAAACTGTATGACTTGGGTCAAATGTTTTGGATATCCTTCCACAAGCTTCTCACAGTAGTTGGTAGGAATTTTGGTCCATTCCTCCTGACAGAACAGGTGTAACTGCGCCATGTTTGTAGGTTGCCTTGCTCGCACCTGCCTTTTCAGTTTTGCCCATAAATTTTCTTTAGGATAGAGATTAGGGCTTTGTGATGGCCACTCCATTCACTTGGTTATCCTTAAGCCACTTTGTAACCAGTTTAGCAGTATATTTAGGGTCATTGTCCATTTGGAACACCCATTAACGCCCAAGCTTTAACTTCCTGGCTGATGTCTTGAGATGTTGCTTCAGTATTGCCACATAATCTTATTTCCTCATGATGCCATCTATTTTGTGAAGTGCACCATTCCTTCCTACAGCAAAACAACTCTACAACATGATGCTGACACTTCCGTGTTTCACAGTTGGGATGGTGTTCTTAGGCTTCCAAACTTCTCCCTTTTTCCTCGAAACATAATGATGGTCGTTATGGCCAATCAGTTCAATTTTAGTTTCGTCAGACCACAGGACATGTCTCCAAAATGAAGGTCTTTGTTCCTGTGTGCATTTGCAAACAATAATCTGGCTTTTATATGTTTCTTTTGGATTAATGGTTTCTTCCAGGCAGAGTGGCCTTTTAGGCCATGTTGATAAAGTACTGGTTTCACTGTGGATAATGACACAATCTTACCAGCTTCCACCATCATCTTCACAAGGTATTTTGCTTCTGTTCTTGGGTTGATATGCACATGTCGGACCAAAGCACGTTCATCTCTGAGACACAGAACCTGTCTCCTTCCTGAGCAGTATGATGGCTGAGCATTCCCATCTTGTTTGTACTTGTGTATAATTGTTTGTACAGATGAACAAAGAACCTTCAGGTATCTGGAAATTGCACCCAAGGATGATCCAGACTTGTGCAAGTCCTAAATTCTCTTCCTGATATATTGGCTGATTTCTTTAGACTTTCCAAAACTAGAGTTTCTAGTGTGCATTTAAATACATTAACAGGTGTGTCTCTAATTAACTCAGATGTTGCCAATAAAGCTTGCAAAGACATGCATCATCATATGGACTGTCCCAAATTGTTTAAAGGCATAGTAATCCTAGTGTATGTAAACTTTTGACTTCACAGAAAGTAATAAAAATGCCTTAAAAATGATCTCTTTCTCATTATTCTGGCATTTGGCAAATATTAATAATTTTATTAATCCTAATTGACCTAAAACAGATAAGGTTTATTCTGATTTCATGTCAGATAGTGAGAAAAACATATATAGTGTATGTAAACTTCTGGTTTCAACAGTATATGGCAATTTATAGCATGGCATCTAGGGCATCCAAATGGTTTCAGAGGAAAGTGGGTTCCTTCTCTTACTTAAAACGAAAACCCTGCAATACAATCACAAGGTTCTAAAGGGTTTACATGGCAGCTGGGAGCAAGAAGAAAGTAATAAGTATGAAATCAACTACAGTACTGTGTAAGTGTTCAAGCAGGTGTGGCAAAATGCTGCAAAATAAGAATGCTTTTTAAAATAAAGGTATTAATAGTTTACTTTTATCATTTAACAAAATGCAAAGGGAATAAACAAAAGAAAAATCAAAATCAGATTAATACTTGGTGTGACCACCCTTGGCTTTGGAGTCCTGGAATTGATGATCTGACCCTCATGGAGCCCTGATTTCATCATCATCATTAACTCTGTCTGGGATTACATGAACAGACAGAAATATTTGAGCAAGTTTACATTCACAGAAGAGTAGTACTTAGTTCTCCAAGATGTTTGGAACAACCTTCCTGTTGAGTTCCTGGAAAAACCGATGCTGTTTTGAAATGCAAAGGGTTACGGTCATCTCGCCCAAATACTGAATTTTATTTCTCTTCTATTGCATTAATTCACCTTTGCCATTTATTTATTTTAATGTCGATAAAATAATTATAAAATGAATTCTATTTATGAAATCAATTGTTGATTAGCGCTTACTTACAGCATTTTTATTCTACATTGCCATAAAACACTTTTACCATGTTGTACCGTGGTTGCTTTACTGAGTATCCATATGTGACAGACATTTAAAGGTGTTTGTACTCACTACAAGGATTAGCCAGGTTTTTTTATGTTAATAGAGTCTTGCAAAAAAAAGTCTATTTTGCCAATATACGATCCTTTAACAGTCGCTTCATACCTATTCTGGAGGATATCCCTTCTTGCTAATTGGGCTGCATCAGCTCTCATGGCCTCGTATAGCTAGAGACCTGTTCAATCCTACTCATATGATAGGAGCGCAGCACTGCGTTGATATTACAGTACAGGTCCTGGTTCTATCTGCAGCTAAGTAAGATGCCAGTAACACGCACCTGATTCAAAATGAAACAAGAAAACAGGACTAAGGGGTGTAAGATGAGATCAACTGTAGTGAGACATCCCCCTTTAAGTCTCAAGAGCACATATATGACTTCTACCAAATGCAACATTCTAGATCCGATCTCTCAAATTACAATAGCCTCCAGATACTATTATTTTACAACATACAATTATACTCAGCCCTTTTCCCTTAGGACACCAGCGCTATCTTGAAACTAAGTTGAAACCTACAGATTACATAGAATCACTGATCTGTGAGCGCTAGTCTGATTTGACTTAAGAGTATCCAACAAATGATCATGAAAATGTTACTTTTAAATTTTTACTCTGCTGATTAAGTGATAGTGCCCGATGCAGTGACCTGGCTGGCTACTGACTGAGAATCCTTACATGATAAATCAGCTGCAAGTACTACTATATGTTCTGTACTGCTCTTTACATGTGCCGGATTAGAAACTCCTTTAGGCACCATGTGAGAGTGAGACCATTTTCTTTTTTTCAGGTTCATGTGCATGTATAAAGTTACCCAATGAGAAGCATCCCCTGTTAGAAAATAAAAATAGTGATTCCAGTTCCCATCTAGTTACTTTATGATTGCTTATATGTAACGCTTGCTTTTATCCACCTATTAGCTTATCTGCACTTTGATTTTATTTTATTTTGCATTTGTTGGTCGACAATTTGATAGCGCTTTGCGATACCATTTACAGTTTTCCATAGAGGTTATGGTTTCAACATAGACGATGCGTCTTTTTTTTGTAAAGAATTAATATTGTATAGTTAGCTGCGACCACTTTGTAGCGGTGTGTGTGTGAGGGGGAGTTTAACATTGATTAATAGAATTTTGTTGTTACAGCAAACAGCAAAGCAATACATGCTACCTGTCTTCTTTGGCTTATAAAGATGATCATATTCCTCTGCGAGCCGAGTATAGGATGTTGGAGCACTGAAAGATACGCTTATCTTCCCAGACTTTAGGGACGTAATACTAGAGGTTAAGATGCACTTAGGCTCGGTGCCTAGGATAGGGACATCCAGCATATCTGCCCTTGACGGCCAGCTTCATAGCGTATGTGCGGACTCTTCAATCAAATGTAGGTCTCGCCGGCTTTTGGGTCAAGAATTGCCCGAAGATTCTTAAATTGGTGCCTGTAAAGTCTTTGGACTGTGTTTTGTTAAGTAGCTGTGGAAAGGCACATCGTGGTTGGTTTGTCGTTGTGAAAGAAGGAATTAGTTGTATTATTTTACTCTGCCCGCCCTATCCTCCTGACCCCACCCCTCTCCCCACCCGTATCAGTTGCATGATATTTTAATGGTAATGCATGGCTTCTACATATTGTAATATATGTATATTATGGTAAATGAGGCATTGATCACTTTATGCGCCACAGTTCACATGATAATTTTATAAGGATTGATGGATAACATTGATGTTGTGGACTTGAGATAATTGACTTATGAAGTCAGATACATTTGATGTAATATGCTTGCCCGTCTATGAAAACATACATCAGTTAATTACATGCTATAAAACCTTTGTTTCTTTAACTATAAGAGGACCGGACTAATTTTTTACTTAAAG
The DNA here is from genome assembly GCA_025379985.1 of Phyllomedusa bahiana. Classification (NCBI taxonomy): domain Eukaryota; kingdom Metazoa; phylum Chordata; class Amphibia; order Anura; family Hylidae; genus Phyllomedusa; species Phyllomedusa bahiana. The sequence goes on from JAODAL010000034.1 coordinate 31,558, forward strand.
GTATACCAAAATTTAAATAATATAGCCTACTGTAGACCCAATCATATAGAAGTCTTGATACTTACTTCCCTACATCCTCGTGTCAGCGCTTCTTTTACTCTGCGGATCTCCCGTTCTTAGCTATTCATTCTTTTTGCAGGGATTGTTCCATCTCAGTCCACTGATGCGTGTTTGCCAGCCAGTACGTGCCTGTGTAGTTGTTTATGATCACCGCTACTAAGCCACTTCCACTTCCGAACCGCATGACATGTAAGCGAAATGGACCACGCAGTCGGATAAGGTCTTATCAGACGAGAAAGAACAGAGGCTAACTAAAGACCAGCCGGAGACTCACTGCCTGGAACGGTGCTAAAAAGGAATGTAAGTATAGACTTTTTTTATATTTTATTTAGGTGCTGTAGATTTATTATTTCAATTTTAGGTATGAAACTTGAGAAACCCCTTTAAATTTGACTATCACAATTTTAATATAACTAAATAGCATTTATTAACTACTGGACAGTATGGCGAGAATAATCTTTACATTGTTAAAAGGGATGAATATGCCCAATCTCTAGACAGTTTACTACGCCATACTGGAAATGGAGTATGCCAGTAAATGTACTGGATGGCGTGCAGCAGTTTCCCAACTTTCTGCAGAAACCTATCTGGAAAGCAGGCTCCTTAAACAATCAGTTTCACTTAGCAGTACCTGTAACTCCTATTGAAATGAATGGAAAGTAACAGCACAAGTGCGGCTATTTCTTCATTTCTGAGGTCAGGATATTTGGTAGGTTGGCCAGTTCTCTCGAGATCCGCCATCCCAGATCAAGAAATTTTTTGCAATACTCTATCTAATATTGACATAAATGTCAATGAGAGAAAACCGCTTTAACATAACAGGTTTAAATACATAGAATCATTATTCATATTACAGCAGGGGGTGGTATATGTATGAACAAGTCAACCTAATGTTCTAATTAAATATAATTGTGCATCTCAAAAAATTTGAATATCATTCAAAATTAAATAGGTTCTCCAGGATTATCTTTTCATTTGTTATAGGGTTCACAACATGTAATTACTATTGTCACAACCTTGTCTTAATTCATCATGCAATTAATTCAAACATGGGAAGCGGAGAGAGCATGGGCGCAATCCGCTTAAGCTATATTTTGATCATTATGCCGATTTTCAGCCCAAACTTTACAAAAACACGATGGAACAGCGAGGTTCTTAGTATACTTTTGAATAAAAACATCACTGAGCCTATCTATCCACTTCACTGGTGACCTCTTTACTTTAAAGTGGGTCCTCCTACATCTAACATGCGGGGCAGCACTGCATGGCGGCCACTCTCCGCAGCAAAAACCAAGACAGATCGAAGGGCGGCGGACCCACAGCCCAAGTGGCCCAACAGCCCTCACAAGCCTGCCAAACCATTAAAGCCTCCCCTGGACTCGTGGGCATTTGCCCACCACATGCATACAATGGCCGCCTAATACCAGCACCGGCACCAAAAAAAACTATACAAAGGTTAGACACAGCCCTCACCTTCTGCTGCAGGCTCCCTGCAAGCAGACTGAAAAGAAACGCAAGGGCACATTAACCCTTATACAGACTACTTTCTTAATTAAAAACACCTAGGTACAATGCTGGAGGAGTGCCTGATCCATGTGTTGCGTGCACAAAGAAAAATAGACGTAAGTCATTCCAACATTTGTTTACTTGTTAATGAGTCTTTACAATATATGGAGTAGATATCCTCACTATTTTATACGTCTAAAAAATATTAGTATCAATTATCTTTTCAAGTGATATTTAATTTTTTTTAGATGCCATCCTCTAGTATTTCCTAAAGAGTGGAATTAGACATGAAAATTGGTAAATGAGGTAACTGTAAGAACATTTATTACTTTTATTTAATATTAAAGTATCAAATTTACATAATATGATATAAGACCCTACTAGCAGGTTTTGTGCCCTAAGATATATAGCGATGGCTAAATGGTATCAGTTCAAGGCCCCGTCAGATCTCATTCTTCTGTTATTGGAAATTAGATCTTTTGTTTATTAAATAGCACCCATGTTTATTTAGTAAGCTGATCTTGCTATCGATTAATGCCATGTGACATTTGACTTTTTTTCACTTGTCTAGCCAGAGGCCGAATATGGTCATGTGATGCTAAATAGTTCAACTAGATTTATTGAGATGTTATGGTTTCTTAAATCCCTTTCCCTCAGTGTACATGACTTATGCTTGACCTTCTTGCTCGAATGAACTAAAGTTATCCTATCGTAGTTGTGCCATTGGGCGATAACGTATAGCTATGAGCAACTGCTATGGGCCAGATGTGAGGGGCCTAGTCTTGGTGCCAGTAGGAAATAGTGACCTTTTGTGCTAGCCTAGATAAATATGTCATGTCCGCCTTCCTCTTATATCTTGCCAGGACTAATATGGTAGAACATATTCTAGACACTGACTATTATTCATATTCTAATCCATATATTACTACTTTTTGATGCATGCTATTCTCGGTTTCCTCAGGGGCGTAGCTACAGGGGGTGCAGCTGTTGCTTCACGGGACGAGGGCTAGCAGATCGCTACGGGCCCAGCAGACTTATGAGGGAGGCCAAATGACCCCTCTTTACTGCCACATAAGAATGGGATACCCATGCATTTGGCAAATGGTAGCATAGGTAACTGGGGCGGGCCCATTTACTTTTCGACCAGGGCCCCCTAAGAGCTTGAAGTTACGCCTCTGGTTTCCTTCAGATTTAGCTTGGTGTGAGAATAGGCCCCCCGCATGCTTCATTCTTGTATGTGACAGTGCACTATGAATGCTAGGTTATAGCGCTTTTAACTGATGTGTAGATTGATTTGATGGAAAAGCAAATAATGCAATTTCACTTATTGGATGCTGGAAACTTTTTTTTGGATTGTGTTGGACGGTCTGAAAGGGAACTTAGCTCAATTGAAGTATACTCACAATGATCTAGCAGACAGCCATGTTGTCTTATGCTAGCAGCAAGGAGACCGCTGTACAGATGATGTACAGGGCGACATTGTTCCCAATACTCTACAATGCCACTTTTTTTTGTTCTATTTCTGCACCAAAAACAATTTTGACCCATATTCTGATGTAACATGAACTGTCCGTACACTAAAACTAGGTGCAATTATATGGGCCGGGAGACCATCATTGTATTGTAGTTGTCTAAAAGGCTGCGATTACATATGGGAGTACAATGCATACGACTGCTGCACTCCTCCATAACGCATTGCGTCCTTATTGGAAGGCCAGCATTACAGTACACTAGCTAATGATGACAGTTATCCGCCTCGCGTTGCGCAATGCGCCTTGATAGGCGAGTTATATACCAGACTTACAATTATACTGCTATGCGCCAAATGTGCTCTTTTTTATGGGCATTGCTAATTACTTTGCGATCTGATATACCTGATCCCCCCCCCCCCCCCCCCCCCCCAGAGCAGATTTTGACGAGGATCGTACTTTCACGCCACTTTTACTCACTAATTTATAGTGCACCTAAAAAACGGCCCCCGGGTGCTGATGCCGCCAAGTTGACGAGACATGTCAGCCAATCACGTATTTGTAGCGAAAAGAGATGCTTTCAGTCTGTAGATATTGCGCGTAGTCTTATTCAATTTTCACACTTACATTAAGCCTTATTCTGAGTTAAGGAGTCCAATAGACGGGTTTGAGTAACGACAGTTTGAGGTAACACAAGCGTAAACCCCCAAATGACTCCTTAACCCCGAATAAGCAGCAAATTAAATGAATAAACGTGATGTTGTACTCAATCTTTCTCCACAGAACTACCTAGAAATCTACTCAGCTTCTCCTGCTCTATAACATGCCGCCAACAGATATATACCGTGACAGGTGCCTTTTAATTCCCTTCACCTTGGTGCCTCCAGAGTGGACTTATTAGTTTCATACAATAATATTCAGCATCTGATTTAGCATTTATATCAGTCTAAAGATGCAGTAAAACTGTTCTCCACTAGTGGGCAGCAGACACAACCATTTACTTTTTTACTCTTAACACAAAAAGAGCCGATTTCATATCAAAAACCATAAAGTATTACGATTATAGATTAACACAGCACATTTTTCTTTTCTACAAATAGTTTCAAAAATTGAATGCAGTGTTGCATTGTATTACATTCTATTTACAAAGTTTTTTTCCCTAAATTTAATATATATCAAATAATGTAATTATTTGGTTTTTATGGTAAACAATAATAATCATACAATTTGCACCATTATAATACATCTAAACCATCCTGAAAATATGTAACATACAGACTGCTGGGATAGATATTTTTTTTTTACAATGTTAGAAAAGGAAGATTTGTTGTAATTGAGCTGTTTTTACCTATGTGTTATTGCTGCTTTAAATAAATGTGTGCTTTGACCAAGCTGAGACAACATATAACTATATATGAGCCATAAAGATCTATCATTTCCAGGTTAAATAGCTCTATCACCGCAAACTAGTTCATTACTCTGCTTAGCCATCAAAAAATTCCATGATGAATACGTGGCTGGGTTGTGACCTCTGCTGTAGTTGAGCTCTTTAAATTGATAAAAGCTGTTGAGGTGATACTATAATCGCTCACATCTTTAGTGCCTCAGAAATGGCCTCTCTGGGAATAGAACTAATTACTACACATCTGTATTTATTTGATCCACGCAGAATTATCCTTCTGTCACTCGGAAAAGAAGCTGCCAGCCTTTTGTATAACGCTAACTCATCCCATGCCGCCCTCCTGGCTTATATTGAGGCAGTAACACTGAGAGAAAATCAATTGGAGATATAAAGAGACAAAAAGGGGTTCTGCAAGGGGCAGACTTCATGTCAATGGGAGGGGGGGGGGGGAGTTGCTGTGTTGGCAGATATCTCTGTATGCATACATAATATTTGCCTACCACTATTTGCTTTTATCACCAATGTGGTTGGGTATATGGTCACCCTTTAATGTATGAAGATGCAAAATGATGCTCCTTGCATATGATTTGGTTTTGATATGATGTTATCTGCCATAAGGACTTACAGGGAATCTGTCCACAGCCTCAGGGGTGAGAATGGTAAATCTGTCATGCAGCTCGGTGGCGTCCTGGGGGTTCCCAGATAACACTGCTGCCCGCAGACCGAGGAGCTTGCGGTAATATTGCTCTGTCTCTTCATCCAGTTTCACAGGGGAAATATAGATGACATCCACATTGGGGTCTACAGGAGAAAAGCTGACAATGAACATAGGAGACACCAGATTTCAGTAAATCAGTACACTCTATATACAATGTGCTGTGACTTGCATTCATCATTGTGCCGTTAGTCTTTATGCATATATAATGCTCTGGCGTTCACTTATTACGGGGGCCTCCTTGAGTTTCTTCAGCTTGTATGAATACAAAATGCATTAGTTCACAAAAGGAGATCCAGGTCAATGCAATATAATAAGCTGCATGTATTACAGTACAAGTGGAAAATATTCATGATTTTCAAATGTGAAATATTGTTGTGATTATACTGTATTCATTTACAGGGGGATGAACAAAGAGACCGCTGGTAAGCTGTAGAATAAATACTGAACGGGTTATAGTTTTCACCGTCTGTACTGGCTAAGGCCTGGTTCTCTATGGCCCACGTTTATAAGTGTGATTGTGCCTTATTGGCTCTGAAGAGGTACAAATAAGTGTGCATGCTACACTGGAGAAAAAATGTCAACTTTTGTTTTAGAAGTCCAGGAAAATGGTTGTGGGTTACGAAGAGCGTCCGTTGTCTTCAAACTATTAAGAGATGTAATAATACTAAGGCCATGTTCACATGGCTTAATTGTGGGACGTATTTCGCCCCGCAATTACGCCGTGTGTATGGGGGGCCGGCAGCCCGCTGGCCCCATAGACATGCATTATCCACAGCGCGTATACGCCGAGAATAAGTAGCATGTCACTTATCTCCCCCCGCGGCGTATTCGCTGAGCGGGGAGAGGAGGCGTAATCCATAGTTCCCTATGAGAACTGTGGATTACCGTAATGACCGGGACGTATTTCAGCCCATAATTCGCACAGTACAGCGCGAATTACGGACTGAAATACATCCCAAATTAAGCCGTGTGAACATGGCCTAAAGCTGTAGCTCATAGCTGGCATGTGCCTTTCAAAAGAATTGCTGCAATTTCCACAAACTTATTTTAGACTGGCATATGAAGGGCCTGCCTTTACTTATGTGTGCTGGGGTCTTTTTTTTATTAACAAGTTCAACTAATTTCTATGTCATTTCAAAGGATGAAAAATGCTGATTTTGCTTTCATTATTTATATTATATATTCCATAGATGTACAGAGATAAAAGGGGCTTTTTTAACAACAAAGATTCAGAAAATGATGCACTAGATATCTATCACTTGCTTATCTAATATCTTTCATCTATCTATCTACCTATTCCACATTTATCTGTCTCATATTAATCTATCTTTATCCATCTGTCCAATATCTTGCATATTAGGTTAGCTCTTAAAAATGAAAGTTTAAAATTTCTGCTTCTCATCCTTTCAAGCTGTTCCCCCTGATGACAAAAAAAAATTGGTAAATTCTGTTTACATTTTGGATACCATTTAGGGGGCCCTAGGGGTCTACATTAGGGTTGCCCTTAGCACAAGGTGAAAAAATGTTTTTAATTCAAATATCTCACCCTCTGAAGTTGTTCCACTTATGAAGAGGAGAATTTGTGTAATTTTTTTTCTGCAATTAGACAGCATTTACAGGTGACCCTTGCATTTTTAAAAACTGTGAATAAGCCACCTGTAAAGGCTGTCCAATTGCAAAAACAATTTACACAAATTATCTTCTTAAGTGGAACAACTTTGGGGTGGAGGGGTGGTTAATTTACCACTTTTCATTTTTTCACCATGTGCTAAGGGTCCCCCTATTGCATATCTATCTATCCCCCTTTCTATCTATCTATCTATCTATCTCTCTTTCTATCTATCTATCTATCTATCTATCTATCTATCTATCTATCTATCTATCTATCCCTCTTTTTCTAATCTATCTATCTATCCCTTTTTTTCTATCTAACTATTTTATCTATCTATCTATCTATCTACTTCATTTTTCTATCTATCTATCTCTTTCTTTCTATCTATAAAATACTATCTTCCCTTCTTTTCTTTATCTATCTATACTAATCTATCTATCTACTATTTCTATTTCTAGTAAAATCTATCTATCTATCTAATTTTATCTATCTTCATTTTTCTATTCTATCTATCTAGTTTTCTTTTTTCACGGCTATGTATCTAGCTACAGCTCTGTCTACCTGTTTGTCTGTTATCTATCTATCTTTCATATTCATCAATTCATCTAATATCTTGCATATCCATGCAGGGGGTGAGACATTTGAATTAAACACTTTTAATTTTTTCACCCTGTGCTAAGGGTCACCCTATTTCATATCAATCTATCTATCTATCTATCTAATATCTTTAACATTCATCAATTCATCAAATATCTTGCATATCCCTCTATCTATCTAATATCTATTCCACATTTATCTGCCCCATATGAATCTATCTCATATATATTATCTATTTCTTGTATGAATCTTTGTATTTATGTCATCTTTCTCTCATGTATGTCTATTCATCTTTCTATCAATCAATTATTATTATAAATAAACAGTATTTGTTATGCAGCAATCTTCTTGAATCTCCTGTATTCTTATATAGATGCATGACTGTCTATAACTCTTCTCCTTGCTCAATTACAATAGCTTCTCGCTCTGGTTCCTTCTAATGCTCTATACACAATCTATATCTCTATCTACTCATTGCTTTATGTAACTGCGCCCTGTAATTACTCCTATTGCTCCATATAATTGCCCACAGCAAACTATTTCACACACCATTTCTCATTTTCAAGTCAAATAAATAACAGCCTTGCTCCTATATTCTTCCCTAGACTTGGGAAATCTCCCCACCAATTGTGACCATAGAGATTCAGAGTCACCTGCTATGTCACACAGCCGCCCCATCTGCAGGTTCTGCTGGATATGCAGATCGAGGGTGTGATTTCTTTGTTTCTCTGTATAGCCTGAAATTGAAAATATAAATAATTAAAAATAGTATATATTGCTTAATACTTAAGGCACATAATCATCCAACACAGCTGATGGGCGCCGGTGCTGTAAGCTTGTTGGAACAATGGTGCCCATATAAAATATAAAAAAGAAGGCATTGTGTAATGTTATCAAGCCTGATAAGTCCAACAAAGTTTTGCTGTCATAGGGTTTGGGTATACAAGAAATGTGACATATAGGGCCACATGTATGAAAACGGTCAATGTCTAAGACTTTCTTTGTTGACCATAGTAGATCAGATCTATCCTTTTATTTCATATAGTGCTCTAAAAAATGAAAGGGGAGCTCTGATTGGTTGCTATGGGCAACAAGGAAAGTCTTAGAACTAGACAGTTTTCATACATGTCCCCCATAGTCTTAAACTGCATGAAGCATTTATGTGTTATCCCGTGCTGGCTGGATTGGATTGCTTAAAGCTCTGAATAGCTAATTTAGTGTTAAAAACATTTCCTTTCATTCCCTCCTTTCAGCAGATGACTTTGCCATTCACTTCCTACAGAAGATCAACCACATCAGAGAAAGCTTCAGCCCGCAGTCCTCCCCCCCTACCCTTGCAACCTGCTCTTCCCCCTTAACTTGCTTCCCCACGGTCACTCATGACAAGCTCGCCGCTCTACTGTCCAAATCCAACCTCACTACCTGTAGTCTTGACACACTGCCATCCCACCTCATCCCAGACCTCAGTGCTTCTATCATCCCAGCCCTCACCCATCTCTTCAACCTATCACTAACCTCTGGCATCTTCCCTTCCGCCTTTAAACATGCTACTATCACTCCAATCCTTAAAAAAACAACCCTTGACCCCTCTTCTCTGTCCAACTATCGCCCCATCTCACTGCTCCCTTTTGCTTCCAAACTCCTCGAGCAGTACGTCTTTCTTCAGCTGTCCTCCCACCCTCCCTTTCTCCAACTCTCTTCTTGACCCACTACAATCTGGTTTCGACCCCACCACTCTACCGAAACCGCCCTAACCAAAGTCACTAATGACCTAGTAACTGCTAAAGCCTCATGCCACTACTCTGTGCTCCTCCTCTTAGACCTGTCCTCTGCCTTTGACACTGTCGACCATTCCCTCCTGCTACAAATCCTCTCCTCCCTCGGCATCACAGACTTGGCTCTTTCCTGGATCTCCTCGTACCTCACTGATCGGACTTTCAGCGTCTCTCATTCTTGCTCCACCTCCTCCACCCGGCCTCTCTCTGTTGGTGTCCCTCAGGGATCAGTCCTGGGCCCACTACTCTTCTCTATCTACACTCTCGGCCTGGGTCAGCTCATAGCCTCACACGGCTTTCATTACCACCTGTATGCTGATGATACCCAACTCTACATCTCCGGCCCAGATGCCACTTCTCTACTCTCCCGGATCCCTGACTGTCTGTCGTCCATTTCCTCCTTCTTCTCATCACGTCTCCTAAAACTAAATGTGGAGAAAACAGAACTCATCATCTTTCCACCATCCAACTCTACCCCTGCCCCTGATCTCTCTATCACAGTCAACGGCTCTACGCTCTCACCGGTCCCGCTGCCTTGGGGTAATCCTAGACTCCGCTCTATCTTTCAAACCACACATCCAAACCCTCACCTCTGCCTGCCGCCTCCACCTGAAAAACATCTCTCGCATCCGCTCATTCCTCAACTATGACACTAAAAAAATGCTGGTCCATGCGCTTGTCATCTCCCACCTAGACTACTGCAACATCCTTTCCCCTGTGCCTCCCAGCTAGCACCCTCGCTCCCCTCCAATCCATCCTTAACTCTGCTGCCCATCTTATCCACCTCTCTCCTCGCTACTCCTCTGCCTCCCTTCCCCTTCTCTCCAAGCCCCTTCACTGGCTACTAACCATGACCTACAAGGCTGTCCACGACCTCTCCCCTCCATACATCTCTGCCCTAATTTCCAAATATCTCCCCTCATGCACTCTCCGCTCCTCACAGGACCTCTCCTCTGCTCTCCCCTTATCAGCTCCTCACACAACCGTCTCCCTCCCGTGCTTCACCCACACTCTGGAACTCACTGCCCCAACACATCAGACTCTCCTCCACTTTCACCAGCTTCAAAAGCAACCTGAACACCCACCTCTTCAGGCTTGCCTATAACCTTCACTAAACTTGTCACTACTTCCTCCACAGACATGTCTGCCCCTCCCCTCTTGTCTCTTTCCCCCTCCTTGTAGATTTTAAGCCCTCGCGGGTAGGGTCCTCTCTCCCTCTGTCGTGCCAATTGTCATTGATCACTTATCATTGTACTCGTTTGACGTATGTATTGTATGTAACCCCCTCGAATGTACAGCGCCCTGGAATCAATGGCGCTTTAAAATAAATAATAATAATAATAATAATTAGTGGTATAAAAGTTGGATGCAAAGATTTGCCCCAAACTGATCTGCATTTATTACTATAACATCATATACATGCTAAGATACTAATCTACAATTAAAATGACTGTACTATGGAAAAGGATTCCAAGCATAACAATTTTTGCTGTTTTTATCACAGAAAATTCTATAAAGGGGTTGCCCAGAGTTACAATATCAAGTCTGCTTTTATTTCCAGTAACACCACTCGTCTGATCCATGGGTTACTTTGTTGGTAGAAAAAAAAAAGACCCTATTTTGTTTCTGGAAAAAACAGACACTGTTTTGTGATAACCTTTCTATGAAAATAGGATATTAGCAAACAGATACAGGCAGTCCCGGGTTACGAACGGGATCGGGACTGTAGGTTTGTTCTTAAGTTGAATTTCTATGTAAGTCGGAACAGATATATTTATTAAATGTAACACTGGCACAAAAGGTTTCTTTTTTTTCATTTTGGATAGTGGACGGAAGGGTTTTTACATTAGTTTTGCTGTCTGTGTCCCTGTTAGGAAGATTTCACCTCATTTTCACCTCATGTGCTGCTGTGGCATGCTGGAACTTTTCGTTCCACAGCTACTATCTGCTGTGGAACATGGAACTGCAGGTGCCAGCAGTCCTCAAGAGTCTCCATTTGTAACTTGGGGACAGATGTAAGTCGGAATGTTGTAAGTCGAGGACTGACTGTATATTAGTTTTCAAAAATGCTTGCAGTAGTGCGGAACAACTTTACAAAATAAATTAGAAGATAAAAGAAACTCGCTTAGTGACCTTTTAAACCTGCTCATTCCCGGAGCCCCTGCTGATGATGTCTTGATTGGTGCTCACGTGGTGTTGCAGCCAATCACAGGCCTCAGCAGTCACATAACATATATCCAAGAAGGGACTACTGCAGCAGGTTAATAGCTGCAAGGTCACGTGAACAACGAATGTGACATCATCAACTGGGGTCACCGAGCGCTAAAATGAGCAGGTTTAACAGGGGAGTTTTATTTTTCTATTTTATAACGCCTCCTGATGAGCATTTGTGAACATTGGAACACCCCTTTAAGTAAATCAGATAAATCCTTAAAATCCGGGCTCAAACTCCAGTGGGCCAGATTCTCACTGTACTGGTCAGAATGGTAATTCAGGTTAATTGTCCAAATGATCATCCCATCAATGAACTGTTTAAGTTACGTTATACATTGCTTAGCCACCTTATTACTTGTTCAAACCTATAGCAGTAACCCAGATAGAGCTGCGCGCATTCCTATACATGTTATTCAGCCCTCCCTCTACCGTGCAGTGGGGGAAGGTTTCCCCAAGGGCCCCCCGCACACCTATTTGCCTGCACTTTGCACGGAAACCTCTTTTAAGTTCCTCTAATTCATAAATGTAATTAAATAATTACATTAGTGCTAATTAACATGAAACTGCAGATTATTTAAGCGCAAAAAACACTATTCAACTTCTTAATTATTCTTGTTCACACAGCATTTCCTTTTGCTCGCGCGCCCTAGGTGCAGATAAAGCAGCCCATCTGCTGGTAATTAGAACTAAATAATTTCCGACAATGTAGCTTATCATTTTGACTGCACATTTGATTAAAAACAGTGTACAAGCAATATCCCAAAGCGACAGCGTGAGCGTGAGGATGGGGCGAGGAGGTACCCGACCCGAGGGGCTACATTAGGTGAATGTTTGGAATATCTGAGAAGCAGGAGCACAGACGGGAACACAAACACAAGCTGTATACCTGAACCAACCCCATTTTTATACAGACGTAAATTACACATTGACAAAAACAAGAGCTATGGGGATGCAATGGAAGCGCCTAATAATCTGTTTACAGGTTTAAACAGAACACACAATTGTGGCCACATATAAGGACCTGCAACAGACACACAATGCACATGTAGTCACACAGCTCTGTTCATTACACACATACACAGAAGTTTCTTAACTCATTTCACACAGATGAAAAGCAAATTATCGGAAATGGCCCCTCGGCTGCTCATCTCCCTCCTTATCCCCCACATCCCATAATGAGTTTATTTGTTTAACTCCCCGAATTAAACGCCGCTTCTAGTGCGGGCCTGGTAATATCACTCTCATCATGTCGAGAACATTTTCCTGCAGAGACCCATCTGAATAAGAGAAGGTCCCCGCGCTGAACTCAATCAGGGAAGCGTAATGTGCTGGGTAATAGAGGTGGTTGATAGATCTGGAGGCTAAGAGCTCTTTACCTAATGATGGGATATGGATAATGCTCCTCCTGCACGTCCTGATGTGATTCCAGTTGGATGCCAGATGCTAAAAAATCAAGGGAAGAGCAATGAGTGAGAGAGGCAGTCTGGAACACACTTATCTGAGAGGGCGAGGGGGGTCTTAAGCTTCCTTCCTTCATCCTGCCGTACGGTTAATCCAAGCTTAAATTATATTAATTGATTTAATTATATGCTTTAAAAACATCTCCACCCCCCCTCCCCAATTAATTTAATTAGGAGGCTGCATGATGCGGCTGGTGAGGGGAGATTAAGGCCGTATTCGCTGTAATTAAAAGAATATGAATTAACACGGAAATTGTAGGGTGGGGGTAGGTGGGAGGTAAAGCAAATATAAATGAAATGGTGCACACTAATTAAAAGGCCGTGTTAAATACTTCTTGACAGAGCAATGACAGCAGAGAGGTGTTTAATCCCCCCGTAAGTGAGGAGAGGTTTGATATTGAAATGTACACAGGCCATACGATCTGTTCTTCTCAGAGATATTACACTGTCTCTGCGCCATTAGCTTCCAACATCTGGATGATGGTGACCCTACGAATCACACCGCCCGCCCAGAATCACATTATACATCTATCCTTCCCACTAGAGATAAGTGATTCTCCGAGTCCCTATTCCAATGTAAATATCCTAACTGGCTGAAATAGTGCAGGTAAAAAGATATATCTGTAGCTATAGATGTGAATGATGATGTGAATCCAGGCAATGATCCTATAGTGAAGCTGAAGACCTCATGAGATCACAACAGCTAGGATCTATATACTTTGGGTTTTTAAAGCAAAACCGGTCAGATGGCTTATGATATCTTATCTAAAATATACAATTTTTATTAATATGCATTAAAATATTACCCAAAATCTACAGCCTATAAACTGAATTAATATCAGTATTCTACTACCCTGCTTCCCCGAAAAATAAGACAGTGTCTTATATTAATTTTTGCTCCTAAAGACGAGCCAAAACTTATTTTTAGGGGATGTCTTATTCCTCCATGAACAAGAATTCACATTTATTGTTGAACAAAAAAATCAACATGTATTAATATACTGTACTGATTTCATCACAAACATCAGCATAAGCAGCCAAACTATGAATTGCATAAAAAAATGCACTATGTCTTATTTTCAGGGGATGTCTTATTTGTGGGGAAACAGAGTAGTAGAATCATGGCATTACTTATATCTAGGACTACCACCATCAATACTTATCTGTAGACATCATCATTGTCCCGTGATGATCTATTTTGGTGAAATGTGTCGGGACGTTTTGTATGTTGACATCATATAGGATGTATCAGCTGTATTGTAAGGAGAGCCACAGATAGGCACGGTCGCCCTTTTCGGGGCGGGTGCTCCTCCTAGATAGTTTATAACAGGTGTATCAAGTGTTCTATAACAGGGATCCTCAACTCCAGTCCTCAAGGCCCATCATGTTTTCAGGATATCCAACAGAATGCACTGACAATAATGAAATCACCTGCGCAATGCTAAGGAAAGCCAAAAAACATCACCTGTTGGTGGGCCTTGAGGACTGGAGTTGAGGACCCCTGTTCTATAAGGACTTTTTTCATATAGGTTTAAGATATACAGTGGTTACATCAGCCTCTACCTAAAGAGACTTCAAAACCAGGAGTGTACTATCTATGACGCTGTATGGTATTTATCTAATGACTAATAGTTTCTGGGTATTATGAGGTAACACATTGTTGGACCACTGTTATAGAATTTTTGGGTGACTCTATATGTGGTTTATTGTGTGTTTCTTTTCTAGTGAATTAATCTAGATGTCTGCTATATTGATTCTATATTGAATACTGATACTAATTAAGTTTATAGGTCGTAGATTTTGGGTAATGTTTTAATACATATCGATAAAAATTGTATGTTTTTTATTGGGAATATATTTCTTCAGTGAGTCGTTTAAAAAGATTCCTGGAGTAGCTATTTTCTTTTTTCTAGTGAGCGTTATCCTATCTAAAAGCAATATATGATAGAGGGAAAGAAGCTGAGCTCTGTTACATACAGGTTTATATGATTTGATGCAAAATGTGTGAGTGAAAAGCAAAGTAAATCCTGACAGGATTCCTGAAAGAGAAAGTGAAAGTTGAGCTAATCCCAAACACATGATTGATAGACAATAATACAGGAAAAGTGGTCAATTACTGTAAATGGACGGGGTAAGCAGGACTTTCACTGTCTCTTAAGGAGTCCTATCAGGATTAACTCTGTTTTTTACTCAAAAATCCTGCTCCAAATCCAAAAAAGCCTATATATCACTGTCTAGAGGTTAACTCATTATAACAACCAGTTTTTAGATAGGATGTGTCATGATGTGAAGAGGGCTGGGCACACTGGGCATCACAGAAATACTGATGAACTTAAACATATTTGCAAGGAGGAATAGTCCAAATTTTCACTTGAACATTGCGAAAATCTTATTTGCAACCAACTATAGAAAATGGTTGGTGGCGTTGATTGCTACTAAACTGGGAACTGCAGTTTGTTTGTTTTTTTAAATCAAAGTCTCACTTGTTTTTTCTCCCCGCACTATGGATGTTTACTCAATGTGCTCAATACAAGATCTAAACAATGCAACTATTAGGGCTTGTCCCCACGGCACGGGTTTGCAGCCAGTTTTACAGCCGGTTTTCGGTTTTGAAAACCGTCTGCATACTGGCTAACTTTAAAATGAACCTAAATGGAAAACCTGTGCAGAGGTCCCCACTTCACGGGTTTTCTGCCCGGCGGTTTTTCAGACTGCCGGCGGTCTAACAAACATTGAACATGTTCATTCTACCGCTCGGTTTTCGGGCAGAATATGAATATGCCAACGTGAAGGGGGAGGGCTTTTCTCCGCAAAACGCGGAGAAAAGCCATCTCCCTGCGGCCATATGTACGGCTGCAAAAACAGAGCAAATACCAGTCGGAGAAACCGTGAGGACGCAGCCTTAGAGTGTTATTAGTTGTGTAAAATTGTGTTCTCTATAATTGTGACTTAAAGGAGTTGTCTCACTACAGGCTTTCAGCCTACTTCAATGTGTCTGGCAGCATAGGATTTTTGAATTCAGGGGTGTGCTTCTTGTCTGCCTCTTCTCCTCCCCCTAGCCCCCTCCCCTCAGCACACAGACAGCTCTTCTCCTCAGACTGCAGTAATTTCTATACAGCAGGGTGAGGGCGAGGGGGTTTGCTGCCAGAGTTAACCCTGTGTATGCCTGCCTAGATCTGCTGCTCACTGCTGAATCAGCTGCACTGTGCTGCTGGGCTGAGCTCTTGCTGCTCCTCTCCACAGAGTCAGGAGACAGCAGGGAGAGGGCTGATCTATGAATGGCTATGAAGCCAGAGGTTTGTGAAGCAGTGGATGCTAATAGCAGCGCAGGGGGGGATGTAAGTGTTCCTATACCCCCTGCTTAGCATACAAAATCTCCACGGACATCTCAAGCAACAACAAACAAACACTGTCAGAACAGACACAGGGCAGCTGTGAAGTGAGTTACTATAATCACAATGTGTCACTAATACAGCAGACAGGGAGGGATATGAAGCGTTCACATGCCCCCCTGATCTGTTCTATTAGTATAGTCAAAGCTCCACAGACACATCATGATTATAGTAACACACTTCACTGCTGTCACATCGTACTGACCACAGATCAGCCTCACCTCTGCTCTCCTCAATCTGTGTAGAGAGCAGGAGGGAGCAGGCACACACAGGGTTAATCCACACAGACACAGAAGCCAGAGCCCTCCCTTCCCTACAGAAGCATACTGTGTGGGAGGGGCTCTGTGCTCAGACCTGTATTCAGAAGCAGATGAGTCACCAGGACTGGCAGCCAGTGAGATAAAAATCAACAGGTCGGCTGCTATAGTGATTTGAGAAGCTGATGCACTCCTACTACCAGGGATAACTCAAAATCAGTAGGACATTTGTAATGAACATATATTGCAAAGCTGCTTGTTTTTTAAAGATCTTTTAATTAAAACCCAATCATTGTAGCGAGACAACCCCTTTAATGAACAATCAGACCACATATTATTAGTAATCAATGCAGACATTCAGGTAATTCTATGAGGTCCCGTAACGTTTTCTCTCTGCACTGTGGATATTTAGCTGATAAACCCAATAAAAGACATGAACAGCATAACTGTTAGTGAGTTATTAGTTAGACTGTTTGTCTATAATTTTGACTTTCACAGTACATTTCATTAGTAATCATGGCAGGTATTTCCAAAAAGTTCACCTTTCTTGCAGCTGCAATTATAATGGGCTCTCTTCTTAAGGTAATTCCTTTTACCTCTTTGCTTAAAAGTTTCATAATGGTAGCCAAATAATTCCAGTGGGTTAAAGCAGTGTTCCTCAACTCCATTCCTCAAGGCCCACCAAAACATCTTGTTTTAGAGTTTCCTTAGTATTGCAGATAATATGACTGACAGTGTATTCTATGGGATATCCTAGAAACCCGACCTCTTGGTGGGCCTTAAAGGGGTTGTCTCGCTACAAAGAATAGCTTTCAAATTGTAGGGAACACAAAATAAAGACATTTTCCAAATATATTGCTTTGTTCCTCTGTTTTCCCTAAGGAGATACAAGTGAATTTATGACCTCCCTGGCTATTTCAGTTCCCTCAGTAACCAACCTGTATACAATTCTCCTCCTGTTGTTTGTTCAATGAGATAACAGTGAGTGATGTCATCACACAGGTCATGGCAGTGTCCTCTGCTGCTCAGCAGTAAAAAGCTTGATTTATGTAAAATAAATAGAACTGTACTTAGGGCTTTTGTTTTGGGGATCAGATAAGAAGTCCTATTAGTAGTTTGAGAAGCTAATCTGATCTAATTAGCATCTGAAAGCAGAGCAAGGTGCACAGAGCTGTACAAGCTGTATGCAAAGATGCATATGCAAATGAGTCAGTCTGAACCAGGAAGTGGCAGAGTATTTCATTCATGCATTGTCTGAAACTCTGAAGGGAGACAACTCCTTTAAGGACTCAAGTTGAAGAACATTGGGTTAATGGAAAAGTGCACTGTATGATTGGCACAGTGCACTATGGTCATGTCACCATAAAACCTGGTACAGATTTTTGATAAAACTAGTAACATTTATGGGGTCTGCTTTCATTATGGTAGTTTTGAGCAATGTCTCCAGCAGTAGTAGAGGGTTGTTGGTGCTAGCTATTACATGAAGCAGAAGACAGGGCTGTTTATTGGCTCTATGTGACACACTAGCCACAGGCAAAAGGAGCCTATAGAAAAATATGGTGCCTTTTCTGGGAGAAAGCAGCCATGTTATTCGAGCTCATACAACTTGGGTATATCCACATGGGATGGACATACTGTTTTTGTTTTAGATTTGCAGTGAAAAAATAGAAATTTTTGCACAAGCCTGTTTTGTTCAAACATTTGCAATTTTTATCCTCTTGTTCACAGGTCACAGCACTTTCTTATAAGGTAGTTGGAGCTTGGTAGATAGGATGAGGCCTCCTCAGTTTGACAGATTTACTAGAATATATGTCAGTTATTAGCAAAATCTATGTGTGACGTTAAAGGGGTTTTCTAAGTAACAAACAGTTTTACACTCACTCTTGCTGGCCAGGCTGTGGTTGGTTCTATAGCAGTGATTAGCATATTTAGTTTCTCTGTAACTAGCTGAGACATTAAACTGCCAAGTGCACAAGAGTTTATCTTCAGTAAACAAAAAGGACTGAAAATAATGGTTTATTTGCAATCTTATTAGAGATAATTAGTTTGCTCTGGACTAAAGGAGTGAGCTCCGACTGCCTGCAATACAGCATTTCAGATTTTTTTTGCGGATTTTGACTACCCCTTTTAAGTCAGTTTTTAAAATCCCAAACAAATCCCCATTTCTGCAACTTAAAAAGAACCTGTCACATAGTTTTTGCCCCCCCTGGCTGAGGACAGAACAAGGTAGTGTCAGACCTGCTGTTTCCAGTGCTGTGTCCCTTATTCTGTTAGATGCTGTAGTTTTCGTGTATTTAATGCTCAAATCTGCAGTTTTCAGCCATTAGAGTCATTCGAAGAGTCCTTCAGAGTGTCAGTTTTTTTCAAACCCGGCCAATTGGAGGCTAGCCCCGCCCACCTCAACTGACAAACCTATTACTTTGAATAGGTAGAAACCTGTGAATAACTGTCAGTGGGCGGAGCTAGCCTTTGGTGGGTGTAGCTAACACCTGCTCATGAATAAGATTTGACGAGTAAATGCTCTAAAACTGCTGCATCTTACAGAATAAGGGACACAGCGCTGGAAACAGCAGGTCTGACACTACCTTGTGCTGCCCTCAGTAAGGGGAACACAACCTATGTGACAGGTTCCCTTTAAATTGCTGCTGATTTTAAGATAACCTGTCAGGTGGTTATGCTGCCCTACCTGAGAGCAGGATGTGGTGGAGGGAGAGAAGCAGAGCTTTGTGCTTGGAATACCCCTTTAAATCCTGCTGACCCACCCACATACAGTGATTGACAGCTTTCCCTGAATCAGTGTGTCTACAGAGCTAATTGTCAATCACTGTATGTGGGTGGGGTTAGCAGTAGTTTCACTTTCAGATTGTTTTTTTCTCTGCTTTTTACTTAGAAATCCTGCTCTAAATTATATAATCCTGTATATCCCAGAGATTATCTTATCTCCTCTATCATATAACCCTATATATCACAGAGATTATCTTCTCTCCTCTATCATATAACCCTATATATCACAGAGCTCAGCTTCTCTCCTCTATCATATAACCCTATATATCACAGAGCTCAGCTTCTCTCCTCTATCATATAACCCTATATATCACAGAGCTCAGCTTCTTTCCCTCTATCCTATAACCCTATATATCACAGAGCCCAGCTTCTCTCCCTCTATCCTATAACCCTATATATCACAGAGTTAAGCTTCTCTCCTCTATCCTATAACCGTATATATATCACAGAGCTCAGCTCCTCTCCTCTATCCTATAACCCTATATATCACAGAGCTCAGCTACTCTCCACTATCCTATAACCCTATATATCACAGAGTTCAGCTTCTCTCCTCTATCATAAAACACTATATATCACAGAGCTCAGCTCCTCTATCCTATAACCCTATATATCACAGAGTCCAGCTTCTCTCCCTCTATCCTATAACCCTATATATCACAGAGTTCAGCTTCTCTCCCCTATCATATAACCTAATATATCACAGAGCTCAGCTTCTCTCCTCTATCATATAACCCTATATATCACAGAGCTCAGCTTCTTTCCCTCTATCCTATAACCCTATATATCACAGAGCTCAGCTTCTCTCCTCTATCCTATAACCCTATATATCACAGAGCTCAGCTTATTTCTCTCTATCCTATAACCCTACATATCACAGAGCTCAGCTCCTCTCCTCTCCTCTATCCTATAACCCTACATATCACAGAGCTCAGCTTCTCTCCTCTATCATATAACCCTATATATCACAGAGCTCAGCTTCTCTCCTCTATCATATAACCCTATATATCACAGAGCTCAGCTTCTCTCCTCTATCATATAACCCTATATATCACAGAGCTCAGCTTCTCTCCTCTCCTCTATCATATAACCCTATATATCACAGAGCTCAGCTTCTTCTCTATCATATAACCCTATATATCACAGAGTTCAGCATCTCTCCATCTTATCACATCCTGCTCTCAGATAGGGCAGCAGGTCCATAACACATCTACTTTCATGGAATTGTAATACATTGTGGACTTTTTGTCCACAAAACCCCTATGTATGTGGTACCACCATTTCTCCTAGGCAGCAGGCCCGCTGTCTGGGGGTTATACTAGATTCCGATCTGTCTTTCGTCCCATATATCCAATCCCTTGCCCGCTCCTGTCACCTGCAACTCAAGAACATCTCCAGAATCCGTCCGTTTCTCACTATGGAAACGACTCAAACTCTCATTACTGCTCTTATTCTTTCTCGTCTTGACTACTGTAACTCCTTGCTTATCGGTCTCCCTCTGTGCAAACTCTCCCCTCTTCAATCTGTCCTGAATGCAGCAGGCAGGCTCATCTTTCTTTACAGCCGCTATACTGATGCCTCTACCCTGTGTCAGTCACTGCACTGGTTGCCCATTCAGAACAGGATACAGTATAAACTCATCACTCTCACCAAAAGCTCTCCACAGTGCTGCACCCCCCCTATCACCTCCCTCATCTCTGTCTACCACCCGACCCGCCCTCTCCGCTCTGCTGCTGATATCAGGTTACACTCATCAATCATCCGAACCTCCCATGCCCATCTCCAAGATTTCACACGTGCAGCACCAGTTCTCTGGAATATGCTACCACAGGCGATCAGGCACATTCTCAACCCTCATAGTTTTAAGAGGGCTCTGAAAATACATCTTCTCGGTCTGGCCTACCAAGATCCCTAACTGCTGTCACACACATTGTCACTCCCTGCACTTGGGCACTCACAGGCACTTATCTGTATATAGATGTACAGTCTGGGTGGCAGGTTCATCCATTTTTCATGTAAACCACCCCCTATTTATGAAACATGGCCGGACCATTGTAAACTTGGCACTTCTTACCGTATGTTTCACCCATACACCCTAATAGATTGTAAGCTCTCACGAGCAGGGCCCTCACACCTTGTGTCTCATCAGTAAGTACTTTTAATGTGTAATATCTGTACGTATACCCTAATGTCTGGCCGTATCCTTAGATAAAAACCAAAGATGGTTTAGACGTTCTGCTTTAAAGAACCAAACTAAAAAAAAAAAAAAAAAAAATTCTGCAGGAAGCTATGAAGAATAGATTGGCTACATGATTAAAACCTGGAGTAAAGCCAAAAGAGAGAGACCGACATTAAGTGTCAATTTATGATTATGTTGCTTTAGGGCACACTCATGCTGCTGAATGGTGCGCCAATTTATGCTCGTTTTAGACGTGTTTTGTCACATTAATTTATTTTCATATTTGTGTATTTATTAATTGTCAAGATAACGTGGAAGTGGATAATTAAGCACACACTTCATTTTAGATGTTACAGAACGATTGGAGTATTTCACTGTGCAAATACATGATCCAGAAAAAATGTCAATATTAAAAATGATTTGATTAACATTGGTTAGATATCCTGTGAAATGAAATTTAGCCGCAATGTAACATATATTTATTAAGGATATGTTACACGATATCACTTTTCATTTAGGTGTAGCATCCTGTGCTCTTATTTCCAGTAAAAACACAAAAACCTAACAGATCCATTATAATTCAATGGGAACAGTAGGGATCCAAATGAATTTTACATATACTTTATGGCTTCCTTAAAGATAGAGGCTGTGGTGCCAATAAATAGAGGTCAAAAATAATTTCTAAGTGCTATAGCTTGTTATATTATTACACTCTAAAAAAATGCATCCAGACCCTTTTTGAACTCTTGTACGGAAGTTCCTATGACAAGTTTCTCTGGCAGAGAGTTCCACAGTCTCACTGCTCTTACAGTAAAGAATCCCTTTCTATGTTTATGTAGAAACCATCTTTCCTCTAGGCATAGAGGATGCCCCCTTGTTCTAGAACTTTGATATATTTTATTAGGTCACCCTGAAGCCGTCTTTTTTCTAAACTAAATAACACTAATTTTGCTCATCATTCTCGATATTGTAATGCATTTATTTCTTTTATTATTTTTGTTGTCAGCCTTTGAACCCTTTTATGCTCTTCAATTTCTTTCTTCAGCACAGGAGCAGCAATACACAGTTGTATATTTAATGGGAGCGGTGGGAGCAATCAGGCCCGGGTGGCACTGTATTGCTCCCGGTGTGGCACATTTACCAAGTCTCCCAAACTACTGGAAGAATTGGCAAGTCTCATGTACTGTCCTTGAATGGTGCAGGCTTAGAGTCACCATCAATAGCAGGAGTAGGCTTCAGCTGCCAGTTTAGTTCCCTAGATCCTGCAACCAATAATAGAAAAGGCAACTAGGTGATTGACAAAACGAGGGTGCTCCTTCTGTCATCCATGGGCACCACTGCAATATGATCGTCTTGCCATGGCAGCTGGAGGACATGTAGGGTAACATATATGAATGCTGGCAGGCCAGTTCTAAATCACTTTAAGGCAGTATAGAAGGAGCTAGAATGTATGAGCCTGTTCTTCTGCAGGTCATACATACAGGCGCAATCTAGTGCCAATACAACAAGTCTGGCTCAGGCACCACCTTTAACCTGGTCTGCCTGTTCTAACTGTTTTGCGCCTAGGTTTAAGATTCATAAATGTGTCTAAATCTATGAATGTGGTGCGACGCCCCCAGAACGCCCCCAAATCAATCGTGCATTAAAAAATGTTGCGCAGGTGCTTATCGCGCCAAGTTTGGAGTGTGACTGTTCATACATCCATGGGACAGGTCTACTACAGCTTTGTGATGCCGGAAAACTGGCGCAGCCCTGTTCATACATGCTGCCCTTAAAGGAGTTGTCTCCCTACAGAGTTTCATAGGCTGCATGAATAAAATACTCTGTCACTTCCTGGTTCAGACTGACTAATTTGCATACAGCTCAGTGCTTGTATTCAACACTATGTTTTCAGTTGCTAATTAGATCAGATTAGCTCAGAAGCTTCTGAAACTACTAGCAGAAGGCTTTATCTGATCCCTCAAACAAAAGCCCTAATTACAGTGCTGTTTACTTGAGATAAATCAAGCTTTTTACTGCCCAGCAGCAAAGAGGCTGCCATGACCTGTGTGATGATGTCACTCACTGCTATCACATAGAACAAACAGCAGGGGGGAGAGATATACACAGGTCCGTTACTGAGGGAACTGAAATAGCCAGGGAGGTCATAAATTCACTTGTATCTCCTTAAGGAAAACAGATGAACAAAGCAATATATTTGGAAAATGTCTTTATTTTGTGTTCCCTACAATTCTTTGTAGCGAGACAACCCCTTTAATGTCCTATGTATATCAGCCCATTAGACATGGCTACAAATAGAGTCTAATAGGCTGCTTGCCACGTATACAATAATATATAGCAAAACAGGTATTTGGTATTGCCACATACAGTATGTAACATTCCATGTATAAAGTTACTATGTTATTTAATCCGTACAATGAACACTGAGAAAATTAAAATATAAAAATCATAACAGAATTTCCTTTTATTCATCCAGCCTCACAAAAAAACGGGATGATAAAAAAAAATCTTATGCTCCACAACATAATACCAATAAAAATATATACTGACCCCCCCATCCCCCAAAAAAAGTGGACTTGAAAAAAGTGGGATATGGTCTGTAAAATGGAGTGGCATATTAGCGAAATCCCCATGTTACAAAAGTTCTAGCTACCCGATTGGCAATCCATATAATATATGATGATAGTGCTTTCGACTCTAGCTTGCATATGGGTGTCCTAAGCATAATGTCTCTATGATGTCCAAATGCTTTAAATAGGATCTGTGGCCACTATAAAAAATTCTACATTTCACACAGTACATTTAACACCGATGTGATAACTGTACTTCTTTTTCCTTAATCACCCCCTTACTGTGCCACCATTTTTTTATATCCTCTTTAAACTGTTTCCTTTTGCCCTGTAAAATTACAAATCTGAGGATTCTTTGATATTCTCTGTCTATCATTCTCTCTCCCACCCTCAGTCTCCTTTTTACTCTCCCATGTTGAAAGCTTTGGGAGACAGGACTAAAGAAGTGTGGCTTAAAAGCTGTCCTGAAAAAGCCAAACTTACTCATAACCTGAACTCCTGGGCTTGACACAGAGCTGTTTCTACTAACAACTGAGTATCCTGTCACCAAACAGCTAAGCTAAAACTGCAGAAAGTCCACAGAAAATATAATGAAATAGATGTAAGAGGAATTCGAAAGAAAAAAAATTTTTCCAATGAAAAACCCAATAAAGGGTCTAATCTGCTGCAGAAATTGCTGTAACTGTCCCATGATATCTGATTCAGGCTTTAAGTAATCCATGTTTATGCTGTAGGAAAAAGACCAGTTAGACCTTCAATCCCAGGTGAGGAAATGTAGGAATGTTTTCCAGTTTCTTTCAAAATAAAAGAAAAATTACTTCAGAGTTACAAAAATATAATTTTTCTTTACCACACCTCAATTAAAAAAGTAAATGCATGAGAGATATAATTCAAGGAAGGCAAAGATCCCCCATTTCCTCACCTTTCCTCGGGATCGGAAGTTCTCTAGATGATGCTTTCTGGACTCTTGTAACATTTTCCTTACATGAGATTTTTGTACATGCAGGAGCCAAGCAATCGCAATGACACCAACGGCCCACCTTTGCCGTCGATAAGCTAGATATGCCATTCTCTCTCTGTACCCTCGCCAAGTGGCCTGGATCTTCTGTGCTGCTGCCTCCTTCCCATCTCTTCCTTTATAACGCTGTCCAGGGTGACCCAAAAGTTTTTCAACCCAATGTCTGTTTTCTAGCACAGACAGAAGCTGGGACACTGATGGCGTTCTACCCAGCACTTGATCCAGTGTAGCAGTTCCCATTTTGTCTCCATTTACTACTGCAGAAGGTACAGCAAAGTCTAGAAGCAACTTCTGCAAGCTTTCCAAAAAGGTCATAAAGCTACCCCAGCTCAGGCAGTAATGCTGTTTAAAGGCCAAAAAGTCCGAAGCTTTAGTGTCAATCAAACCATTATGGATGGTGAAGCAGTGACCAGTGTCTGGAGTAACTGGAGCTAATGCCCATGCATCCTGTTGAAAGATAAAAAGGTTACAAGCCAAAGTACAGTGAACTAAGTTTTGACACAGTAGGACATATTTATTAATTTGGCCTGCTTGGAATGAGAGGGTCACAGGTGATGTGCGAGATGTGTATAAAAGGTTATGTTCCCATCTGTATTGTTCCTTCCATACTTATAGGGGTTTTGCCACAAAGTAAAATTGACCATTCATCATTATTAAAAATTCTGCACTGTTTTTGTCTTAGCTGCTCCTTTAGTGATCAATTGTTTACAGCTCATCTCCAGGGGATACAACCAGGGCTGAGTGCTCCTCAGTCCTGGTCACACATGCTCAGACATCAGGTAGCTAATGAGTGTTCAAACCACAGGTGCTGTCATTCTAGTCTAGTTAGTAATAAGTAATAGTCTAGACTAGTTAGTAATAAGTCAAACAGTGCAAATAAAAAAAGAAAAACCTCAAAGAGGTATGTGCATTGATAAAGAGGAAAAAAAAATCCACAGGTTAAGTTCCTGCAGGGATTTGAACCAAGGACCCTTGTGCTGTAAAGCAAAAATGTTACCTCTGAGCTACATTGTAGCTACTTACAATTCTATACATAAACAAACTTTTCTTTTAATAGAGAGAGGAAAGGCCTGGTGATGTCAGCCTGCTGTGTCACATGATAGGCAATTCAAACAAATCACACACGCCCCCTTCTCAGCACACAGAGCTGAATAGCTGGATGCAGGAGATATGAAATGAGATCGTGGCAAAACCCCTTTAATTGAAGTTACGGCACTCAAATCAGCTGTACGTCACATGCCAGCAGTGCCTCAAAGTTCCTTCTAACTGCAATATTCTTGGCGTCATATGTAATCGGATACAAAGTCCTATCTTTGTTTTTAATTTTTGATGGAATTAAAGGGGTTGTTACATAGTTTCAACACTATAGCACAATAGGCTAAACTGGATGGATGGCTGTCTTTTTTTTGGGACTTATAAACTATGTAACTATGTAAAAGGGCTGTCTCACTACAAAGATTAGCTTTCAACATGTAGGGAAAAGTAAATGAAGACGTTTTCCAAATAGATGGATTTGTTTAGTTTTGTTTGTTGAGGAGGTAAAAGTGATTTTATCAGCTCTGAGTGCACTCAGGTTTCTCTAGGTTACGGACCTGCTCTTCCCTTCTGTTTGACTTATCTGATAGCAGGGATGATGTCATCACACAGGTCACCACACAGAACTGCCAGCAGCTGGAGAGCAGGAGTGTAATCTGATCTAACAAACAACGGAGACTAATTACTACTGTTTACTTTAGCTCTAGAGCTTCTTTGGACTTAAGCGCAGGAGATTTTTATCTAATGTCAGAGTAATTAGCAGACCTTTAAATATCGATATGCTAATTACCCACAGCCTGACCAGGATGCATGAATGAAAGCTGCTTTGTAAAACAGCGAGGTGAGACAACCCCTTTAATAAAGTAATTGCGGTATATAATAAGCATGTCCTGAACAAGCAATTTTTTTTTTTTTGGCCTGTAAAGACATGGATAGCCTCTGTTGTAAAGATTGTACATTCTTAAATTAATTCCTCACTGACATTCATACTAGTACGTCATAATGTCGGAAAGGGAGTATGGAACGGGATGAGTCCACTATAAATGCGGCAGGTAATCATTACAGCTAAGACCTGCTGTTATTAGCTGTGATTGGAGACACCTTTATCCCGCTTGCTTAGCTCTCTAGATATCACGGTACTCATGGGGCATGGCTTATGAATGAATGAAGCACTATACTGCGCACTGTATCCTTACATGACCGCATAGAATATTAAACAATACAAGAAATAAAATTAAAAAGTTCAAAACATCCCCTTTTTGCCATTTTACAAATAATAAAATAATAATTTTAAAAGAGTTACACTTAATTGGTTTTGTCGCATCCATAAAAATAAGATCTATTCAAATACAGTATAGCATTATTTATCCCATATGGCGAACATTGTATGGGAAAAAACTCTATGACAAAATTGTGAGGTTTTTTGGTTATTTTGCATTCCCAAAAATTGAAATGAAAAGGAGGTCAAAGAGTTGCATGTATCACCAAATGATACCACTAAAAATACTAAAAACTGGTGCTGAAGCACAAAGCTACACAATAGAAAACATTTTTATTTTTATAAACGTTTTAAGATAAAAAAAAACTCTACAAATTTGGCATGACTGGAATCGAACTGACCTGCAAAACATGAATAACATGTAATTTCTACAAAACAGTGAACCTCCATAAAAATTAAACTCCACAAATATGGTGCACTTACATTTTTTTGGCTTCCCCTAAAATTATATGGTACAGTCAATGACAACTGCTTGTCCCACAAAAATAACAAGCCCCGCACGACTATGTAGATGGAAAAATATAGACGAGGAGGAAAAAAAACACACCAAAAAAAAAAAAAAAAAAAAAAGGCTGTGTCGTTAAGGGGTTAAAATTTCACATTGTAAAAAATTAATGGCATATCTTCTGTCTTTGATTTTTTCAACAGTATTGTATTTAATGGGTTGTGGATAGTGAAGTGATACGACCTTAAAAGACGGTACCTGTGACTTCTCGTTCCACGTTACATTTGTAGATGTCCTTGTAGTTTTGGCTGACACATTATGAGGAGTTGAAGGGGTCCCCAAACCACTTTCTGGAAGCTGACTCTCAGACTTATCAAAGTGACTGCTGCTGTCATTATGGATATGGTTAGTTTCAAAGTAGGGGTCTGCTGTCTTGATATGATTCCTGGCTGTAACATTGTCAAATATGCAGAGTATGAAGTAACATGGTGTATGACTAAACAAGAAATAGGCAACGTAAGCAAAAGTAGAACACAACAACTTGTAAACTAGACTCATAAATACCCATCAAGATATATTAGGTGCTGGAAAACTGGGTAATTGACTAGGTTCCCTTTCCTTATGGGCCTTTAGGGACTAAACCCCCAAAAGGACCTGAAAGTGGAGCTAAAATATTCCACTGAATTGTCATTTCCAGCTGTTTGCAGGACCCTTATTTACAATGAATGACGTACCCAACAATATAGAGAACCTAGATTTCAATATTGATGGCCTACCTTTAGCATAGGCCATCAATATTAGATTGTATAGTTCTTATTTTCAGTATCCCTATAGTCAAGCTGTTGTGCTCTGGTGGGCAGTGCATCTTCTTCATTATCTACCCTGTAGAGCTCTGAACATTTTAAAGCGGTTGTGCCTGTTACTGCGGCTCAGTCCCTTTCAAGTAAATCAGACTGCACTGCAATACAAGGCACAGCTGCTACCAAATGACCTTGTGCCTGGTAAAAAAAATAATGGGGACTTGGCGCCCTCCAGAGCCCTGAGGCCTTTTGAATCAGCTAAACAGTGGGGGTGTCAAGAATATGAGGATAAAGTATAGGCCATCATTATCAAAGTCCCGTAAAATACCTTTAATCACAGCTCTACAGTCCTCTCTATGCACAGATCTATATGGCAGTATCATTTAGACACTGTATGGCCGTATTATTTGTGAAATATTTGGCTGTTTTACTAAGGGAAATATGTGGTAGTCACATTATTTGGATAGTGTATGGTGGTATTATTGTCTGTATGCAGCTTTTGAAATTATGAGAAAAACTGTGTAAAAATGGTGAGTTGGTATGTCATACTCCGGCCCAGATATTACCTCTCTACTCTCCCGGATCCCTGACTGTCTTTCGTCCATATCCTCCTTCTTCTCCTCACGTCTCCTGAAGCTAAACGTAGAGAAAACTGAATTCATCATCTTCCCACCGTCCCACTCTATCCCTCCACCTGATCTCTCTATCACAGTCAATGGCTACACTCTCTCACCAGCTCCACAAGTCCGCTGCCTTGGGATAACCCTTGACTCCAATCTGTCCTTCAAACCGCACATCCAAACCCTCACCTCTGCCTGTCACCTCCACCTAAAAAATATTTCCCGAATCCGCTCATTCCTTAACTCTGAAAGCACAAAACTGCTGGTTAATGCCCTCGTCATCTCATGACTAGACTATTGCAACATCCTTCTCAGTGGCCTCCCAGCTAGCACCCTCGCTCCCATCCAAACCATCCTTAACTCTGCTGCCCGTCTGATTCACCTCTCTCCTCGCTACTCCTCTGCCTCTCCCCTCTGCCAATCTCTTCACTGGCTACCCATTGCCCAGCGAATCCAGTTCAAGTTAGTAACCTTGACCTACAAGGCTCTCCATAACCTCTTCCCTCCATACATATCTGCCTTAATCTCACACAATCTCTGCTCCTCACAGGACTTTCTTCTCTGCTGTCCCCATGTCAGATCCTCACACAACCGTCTCCAAGACTTCTCTCGTGCTTCCCCTATTCTCTGGAACTCACTGCTCCAACACCTCAGACTCTCCCCCACTCTCACCAGCCTCAAAAGCAACCTGAAACCCATCTCTTCAGGATTGCCTATAACCAACAATAACCTTGCTGTCACTATACCCTCCACAAACATGTCTGCCCCTCACCTTCTGTCTCTTCCCACCTTCCTTGTAGAGTGTAAGCCCTCACGGGCAGGGACCTCTCTCCTTCTGTACCAGTTGTTAGTTATTAATTTGTCACCTTTGTACTTGTTTGACTTATGTTATGTATGAAACCCGAATGTACGGCGCCCTGGAACCAAGTGTGCTCAAAAATAAATAATAATTATAATAATAATGCGGTCATGTTAACTTGCACTTGAGGCATTTATTTCGCAATTTTGGGGGGTGCTGACAATATTTTTTGGGGGGATTGTATACATTGGGGAGTGGCTGCCTCCATTTTGGTCTTGCACTCCGTCCATCCATTCAGGCTGTTTTTAATCGGATGGGAACGTCATGCACTGGAAATGATAAAAGTCTGGAAAGGTACCATGAGAGTTAAAATTTCGAGTAGGTCCCCATGTGAACTGAGGACGCTTTGTTATTGGTAGATGGACCCTCACAGGTTTTTATTACATATAGGAAAAATGCACTTTAAAATAATTCACATATTCAGTCTTTATCACTTAGCGCCTGCAGCGTGCTGCTTTTCCGTTTTTATGTATCTGCATTGCCATCATGTCAGCATGCGCCTGCGCCATTTATTTTTTAACATGAAAACAAGCAGCCTAGAGAATCCAGACCACATGCTTCCTGTGTGTCATATCTGAAGTGGTTTGCTCTGGCAGTCTTTTGGTGATCGGACTGTTGGGTCTTACTTAATTAGGTTATAGATAAACTGATAATTAGGACTCTATGGTCATTAGCATCTGTGGTGACAAAGCAATAATAATCTGTTGCATTGGTCAAAAAGTGTATTGGTCACGTTGATAATTTTTCTCTAGAGATAGCCTGTTGCTGTATTTGAGTATGTAATTGGTATTATAAAGAGAATTTCCAAAGTAGTAATACAATTCTGTTATTCAAAA
The DNA here is from genome assembly GCA_025379985.1 of Phyllomedusa bahiana. Taxonomy (NCBI): domain Eukaryota; kingdom Metazoa; phylum Chordata; class Amphibia; order Anura; family Hylidae; genus Phyllomedusa; species Phyllomedusa bahiana. The sequence goes on from JAODAL010000034.1 coordinate 62,442, forward strand.
TCATTTGGATGGTAATGAAATTCTCTGCATGTTCTGCTTGGTTATGTGAGTTGTAAAAAAACAGAAAAACAAATACATTTTGGATGTTCAGTTGAAAAAGTGAAACATCGGTATATCTATGATTAGCTTTAGACAATACTTGTATAACGATGAGTGAATCAATTTGTTCCTATTATGTTCTAGAAGGCAGATAGAACTTTCTGTTAACCCCCGGAACATCTTGACACATTTTCCCCAAATGTCTTTGATGTAGTCTTTGAACATAATATTGCAGGAGGAATCTCTCTCTACTTGTCATGTGTAGCATTTAAAGGGGTTTTGCCACGATCTAATGTTGACGTGGGATCCTCCAAAATGGGTATCTAATCCCTTTTCTAAATATATGTGATTAAATAAGTGAAGCCTCTGAGAGCTGCAGCCTGACTTAGATGCCCTTAGTTACCTGACTGTTTACATTCGCTACGACCAGGAACTGATCTGGCAAGCTCCTGGCCACACTTGCGTTGTTTGCACTTCTTATCTGATGGCAGGACACAGGAATTAGCTTTGAAGGGAGGGGGAGAAAAAAGCAGTGTTACTGGGCATCTTTACTAGCTTTGTTTCTGTGCCTGCTGTATAGAGAATCCGCTAGTTGTAATGTAATTATCTGAGTAAACATGCAGACGCTCCCTGCTCAGCCCTACCCCCACCTCCCCCTCCCGTCTGTAGTCAGTGAATGCTGCCTGCTTGGAGCTTATCTTTAATCCTGAGCAGATAAGAGGGAGAAAACAAAACCCGTATACCTTGTGCACAATACAGTTATCCTCTGTGGTTTAGCCAAACATGTTTGCTCAACTACAGAGACTGAATATCAGCCTTAGGAGCGTGCATGGGAGGTGGAGCGATGACATCACAGAGAAGGTACTTGTTTTTTAAACAGAGAAACAAAAACGCCCCTTTTTTCAAGGCTCAAGAGGGAGTATCAGCCTGTTAGGTGAGAAAAACACTTCTTGGCAAAACCCCTTTAAAGGAGTGTTCCCATGTCAGACATGTATTGCATATCAATAGGATGTCCCCATAAATGTCTGATAGGTGCGGGTCCCAGAGGTGAAACCCTGGCCTTTCAGACATTTATGGCACCTTCTATTGATATGCAATTAATGTCTGAGATAGGTACTTGTCTTAGGAGTTGGCCTTTGTAAGCCTCCCTGCAGTACGGAAAGAATGGCACACTATCATGACAATCTCCATTCATTTTAATTGGAGTTCCAAGTATAGCCAAGCAGTATACCCCAATACAGCAGAATGGGAATTATCATGCAAACCATAAGTGTCAAAGATGGGAACAGCCGTTTAAACAAATCTCATCAGAAGTAGGCTGGCTGAGAGGTAACCACTGCCTACTTAACACAGATCTGCCCCATGTCAGGGCAGCATAATATGGGGCCAGGTCTGCTCTCCTAAAAGCCATAATGGAACAAAATATAGGAGTTTATTGCAGTGATCAGGGACTATTATGTCTCCATAACTCTAACCAGCATACCAGTGATTGACAGGTCAGATATGCAACAGCTAGCAGCAGTCAACCACCGCTGAGGGGGTGTAGGGAGTTGGCCCTTCATGAATACACCAGACTCAAACTATTTGCCAGGTGTAGTCTCTGATCGCACTTATTAGCCAATGTGGCACTTTGGATAAAAAGGATAGTAAAACTGTCGCATTATATGCTATCCTCACATAGGGAGCATAGTCTACTGACATATCCACTATCTATTTATGCAGCTATCTTTGCAGAAATATATTAATAAATTGTGGTAAGTCCTAGTAGAATTTAGAGTACATCCTAGTAGTACTACTAGTCAATGTTTATTTTACAGGTAAATGGTGCCAGGATCTTGTTAAATAATTTTTTATATGGTTTACCTTTGCTTTGTGTAACTGTAGCTGTTCTTCTTGAATGGGCATCATACAAATACAGAGGTTGTTGCTTTACAGCAGGAGGAACCAAGGTAAGACGAGCCGCTGGAGGAATAAGGCCTCTCTGTATCAGACTCAAGATCCCTAAAGATGGAGCATTATTATTTGTTAAGTGTGTTAGAAAATATGTAAAATGCTTGTCTACAACACATAAATTAATAAGGGTAGATAAATCACATGTATAATAGTGAAGAACTGCATTCATAGTTGGTTTTGTTGGAAACAGTCAACAAGCCTATTCTTAAAAATATCTCTTGGAATCACATACAGTTCACTGTTCAAAAACAGTGGGCAACTTGCGGCAAAATACTAGCGTACATCTACACCACATCTATTTTGTGTTTTAGGACAGTTTCTAGCCATTTCTTTGTTACGTCCAACTAATATGAGCCTGGCCTCTGTAAAAGGGAGTGAATTTAGAGAGTACCGCTGTGCACCAAAATGTAGTCACCGTGTGGAGTTGTCCACTTTTAAATGGTGATGTAAATAAGACATGTGACCGCTGCAACCAATCAACGATTGCAGTAGTGACATGACCATTCGGAAGTGACAAAACTTAAATTGAAGACCGGCATAAGCCAGCACTGGAATCGGGGACTGGTGGTAGGTGAGTTGTTAGAACAGAGAATTTGGAGACTGCTCCATACACTAGGGTGCCCATATTGTGAACACCCACCCAAAAAAACAATAAAAAATATAATATAAAACAGTTTATCACAAACGTTTTAGTAAATATTGTATTATATCTTTTCATGGGACAACACTGAAGATATGACACTTTGATACAATGTAAAGCCAGTGTACAGCTTGTATAACAGTGTAAATTTTTTGTGCCCTCAAAATAACTCAACACACAGCCATCAATGTCTAAATGGCTAGCAACAAAAGTGAGTACAGCCCTAAGTGAAAATAGACAAATTGTGCCCCATTTGCAAATTTCCCTCCACTGTGTTATGTGACCCGTAAGTGTTACAAGCTCTCATGTGTGAATAGGGAGCTGGGTTGTTAAATTTGGTGCTATCGCTCTCGCTCTCTCTCATACAGGTCACTGGAAATGCAACATGGCCCCTCATGAGCTGTTTGAGAATCTGAAAAAAAGAATGGCCTTGGCTATAAGAAAATTGTCAACACTCTGAAACTAAGCTGCAGCATGGTGGCCAAGTCCATGCAGCGGTTTAACAAGACAGGTTCCGCTCAGAACAGGCCTCCCCATGGTCGACCAAAAACGTTGAGTGCACATGCTCAGCATCATATTGTCACGATGCACGCCACGGCTGCTGTCATGGACCGTGGCCGTGCCTGTGTCTCCGCTACAGCCCCTGCGCTAAACTTACCTGTCCCGGCTCCTGTCTCTGCTGCGGCGGGGCCGGCGGTGGCGTCCACCGGCAGCACTTACTCGCCAGCCCTCACTACTGCTCGCACTCGTCCTCTGTGGCTGCCTGCGCACGCACAAGCGCCTCCTAGGGTGCGCGCGTGGCAGCCTTCTCCTATTTAATGGGACAGTACCCAATTACCTGCAATTAACCTGTGACCCCTGGCTATATAAAGAACTTCATGCCCTTGCTCCTGCTCAGTTTGTTGTTGTCTACATAGAGCTTGACCCCTGTCTGCTGCACTACTGCTGTTCCAGAGTCTGCTTCCTGCGTTACCTGTGCACTATCTCTGCGCTATCTGCTGCCACCTGCTGTTGCATCAGTCCTTTTACCTGCTGTATCTCAGTCACTGTACCAAGTCCGCTACTGTCCTGGGACTAAGCTACCTGCCTACAGCTACACCTGCTGTGCTCTGTTATCCGTACCAGCACCTGCTATCCTGTCCTGCACTTCAGCTACCTCTGTGAGTTACACCATCTACACTCGAAGGGGCCCAGAGGATCCGCCATATTAAGTGTATACTGACACCGGTGGATCGTGACACATATCCAGAGATTGTCTTTTCAAAATAGACACATGAGTGCTGCAGAAGTTAAAGTGATCTGTCAGTGTTCAGACCATACACTGTACACTGCATCAAATTGGTCTGCATGGCTGTCATCCCAAAAGGAACCCTCTTTTAAAGATGATGCACAAAAAAGCCCACAAACAGTCTGCTAAAGACAAGCAGACTAAGGACATGGATTACTGGAACCATGTCCTGTGGTATGATGAGATCAAGATAAACTGATGTGGTTCAGATGGTGTCAAACATGGGTGGCGGCAACCAGGAGATGAGTATAAATGTGTCTTGTCTACCGTCAAGCATTGTGTTGGCAGTATCATGATTAGGCATAAAATGATATACTCCAGCTTGCTAGAAGTAGCATTAAGCAGATGATCCGCAGCTTATACTTTTAAATAAAAAAAATGTATTAATATTCCATTAAAAATGTGATGATACAGGGTAGGAGAGTTGTATTACAACTATCCCTACCCTGTATCATCACATTTTTAATGAATATTAATAATTTTTTTATTTAAAAGTATAAGCTGCGGATCATCTGCTTAATGCTACTTCTAAGCAAGCTGGAGTATATCATTTTATGCCTGTTTCCTGCTGCTCTCCGAGCTGAAGCTGACTGGGAGTCTCCGTGCTCTGCAAGCCGTTAAACAAGGTACTATTAATCTCATATATCAGTGAGCTGACAAGTGACTGTTTTCACATGCGCATTGAGTATCATGATTAGGGGTTGTATGAGTGCTGCTGGATGTGGGGAGCTACAGTTCATTGGGGGAACCACTATATTAACATGTACTGTGACATACTGAAGTAAAGCCTGATTCCCTCCCTTCAGAAAATGGGCCCCAGGGCAATATTCCAACATGATAATGACACCAAACAAACCTCCAAGATGACCACTGCCTTGCTAAAGAAGATGAGGGTAAAGGTGCTGGATTGGCCAAGCTTGTCTCCAGACCTAAACCCTATTGACCATCTGTGGGGCATCCTCAAAGGGAAGGTGAAAGAGCGCAAGCTATAACATCCACCAGCTCCATGATGACATCATGGAGAGAGTAAGAGGATTCCAGTGGCTGCAACCTGTGAAGCTGTAGTGAACTCCATGCCCATAAAATAATGGTGGCCACACAAAATATTGACACTTTGGGCACAATTTGTCCATTTTCACTTAGGGGTGTACTCACTTTTGTTGCCAGTGGTTTAGACATTGGACATTTACAAAGGCTAAAAGAAATGATAATACCATCAACAAAAATTGTCATGTTGGAAAGGGATTAATGTTATGTTCTACACAGTTCAAGTGTTCTGTACTACCAGGAGTATCCCACAACCATGAAGCATATAGGGAGACATGTATGAATCGAATGCGTCGAAGTTCATTTTCTTATCTTTTTTTCAGTGCATAATGTGCCTGAATGTATGAAAGTGTTTTTTTGTGCGTTCATAAATGGTGTGTAAAGTTCATCGCGCCCTGGCATATGTGTTAGGCGCATTACAGAACGTAGGCGCATTAGTAATGCGCCTAACATGTATAAAGGCTATAGATAGGCTGGAAGTAAAAGAAAAATCATTAGAGAAGCATGTCCGTGAGTAGAAACTATAGTACTGATCTTGCTTGGTGGACCACAGATCCCAGCAAGACCTGTGGTGTGCTGGCTCTTGCTGTATGTAGAATAAAGGGCGAGAGCAGCAAAAGTAAATTTCAAACTTAATGTTGTAAAAATTAAAAATTTCAAAACCTGAACAACATCATCAGTGGGTTATTTAATGTAAAAATAATTTTAGATTCTATTAATTTTAAATACATTTTATAGGAGATATTTTTTATATTTTTGGGTTATTATATATTTTGATATTCATTTTATATGATAACATTTTTTTATTAAATTTAAATAATTTAATTTTATATAGTTTGATAATTATCAGAAATTGCTGTTTATTATTGTACTGGTATAAGTTGAGAAAAAGAACGCACCCTTATGTTAGGCGCATTAGAAAGTGTTGAGTCTTACGAACAATGTGCCGAATACATTCATTAGGTGCATTAGACATTGTAGACTGCTCCCTTAGGTGCATTTTACGCCAAAAAAGGGTGAAAAACCCGATCATACATGTCTTCCATAGAGTCAAGCTTAGAGTGTGCTGCAACCAGCAAGCATATTTTGCCATAACATGAATTGTGACTGCCAAACATACTGTGTCATCATCATATGTGAAAGGAAATTAAGTTATTTATTCAACCTTTATGGCCTGTGGTCATTTCTTTACAAAGGAAACCCACCACCTCATACAAAGTATTTACAGTGAAGTATCTAATGCTTTTTATATAAGCTGGTAATGTAACAGAAGTAAATATACTATATAAACAGCATATTGTGTCACATCTAGGATAAGCAAAATCAAATATCATAATATTATAATATCTTAGTCTAAGGCACTCAGTGTGGGAAATATATTCCCCACAAGCTGGCTCTCAGCATAACAAATAGTTTTTCAGACAAGACATTAGAACAGGAATCATCAACATAAAAAAGACAAAAAAAAGTTCAAATGATCTGCTAATCTCGGCCGATGAAGATAAATTCCCAAATATATTATACTGTCACAGGCCATAGGGAAAACAGGTGGTAGTTACTTGTAATTATCCCCCAGTGTAGTGGTTGTGGTGTCTGCGCTTACACCTCTCACCTTTCTGCATGTCTTTTTCATGCACTGGTGGTGGAGGTAGAGAGGCATCCATACGATGAGAAGCTGGTAATACGGACAGATGACTGACAGTGGGGCCTCTGGCAATCCTCTCAATAGGCACCTATAAGGAGGAAGAGTTAACCCAGTGAATGCACTGATGTTGTGGATACATTATTTCTGCACCATTCTGTTATACTGCTGCAAGGAGGCATCCAGCCTGCCAAGAAGAGGTAGACACAATCCCTGGAAACTGGCCAGACACTAAACAATGCTAGACTTCATTAAAGTGTTGACCTCTTAATCGGAAATATTACGAAAAGCATCAAATCTGTCTTAAGTGGCAAGGAATGTCTGGTCCCTGGACCCTATCGAGAGTGTATCCAGCAGGTGTGGTAAGGGGAAAGCATGCAGAACTTTTGCAAACGCTACATCTGTTTCACAGAGCGGGTGACATCAGCGGTGCAGAAAGGAGTGAGAGAAGGATGGTAGGATGGGGGTTTGAGAGAGGAAGATATGAGCTGGCTCAATCTGCCTGACGCTTTGCACGTGGGCATAAGGCCAGGCAGAAAAGCGCGGGCCCATCTTATTGGAATTCAGTGATGGCCCTCGCTTCCTGTCCAGAGACAGATGTAACGCAGCCGTCCATGGCATTGCAAGCAGGCATTGAGCTGTTTCCAGGGATTTGTGTGTGGTGGAGAAGCAATGTCGGAGGCTCACCGCGCTCCCTGCATAGCAAAATGACAGCCAATCTCCCATTCCACATGACAAGCACTGGATAAAAACTTAAAACAAATGGTGACCTTTCCAAAGATTAATTTGTTTACCAGCAGAATCCTCCTCTCCTTGTCATCCCAGATGGAGCATAGCAGAGCGTCCCCCGATTCTCGGTGTAAGGAACGCTGACGCCAATCAGCTCCAACTCTCCAGCAATTAGTTCCGGGCTTGTTTTTTTTTTTCCTGTCTCTCTTTAATAATAATCCCCCCATCCCTACACACACAATTACCTTCCCATCCGATCAGGCAAATTGTCACACTTCCCATTACTGGTTTAGTAAGTACATTGCAGTGAAAACATCAATTTGATTACAATGAAAGTAAATGTCCAGGACAAGCTCAAACGAGGGCATGAAATGTATGATATTACAATGTTACTCCTAGCATGACCGCTTGGCATTGGTAGACCACCAAAATATGTCATCAGTGATCTATATTGTTACTTAAAATTAGAATGAAGGGTACCTGAAAACAAGCAAGAGGCAAGGAAGAGGTCAATGCACCGATTATTAAGGCTATGTCTACACAGCAAATGTTAAAATGCCGTCCAAAAACCGCCGGAAGATGTTCTATCCTCTGACGGCCGGACGGCGGTTTAGAAATCCCACAGTAGAAAGTCTGTGCTGGGTAGACTACAGCACAAATTTTCTATTGCGGGCTATGGGCATAGAGTTACAGTAGGATTTTTGTGAATTCTAACTACTGAATTTGCTTAAAGGGAGCCTGTCACATAGTTTTTGCCCCCCTTGCTGAGGGCAGCACAAGCTAGTGACAGACCTGCTGTTTCCAGCGCTGTGTCCCTTATTCTGTAAGATGCTGGAGTTTTCGAGTATTTAATGCTCAAATCTGCAGTTTTCAGCCAGAAAAGCGTCATGAAAAGAATCAGTTTTGAATGAATAAGATGTGAGCATTAAATCGGCAATAATTTACAGAATAAGGGACACAGCGCTGGAAACAGCATGTCTGTCACTAGCTTGTTCTGACCTCAGCAATGGGCATAATCTATGTGACAGGTTCCCTTTAAAAATCTGACTGTAATCCTCTGCTATCTAGACACAGCCTAAGGGTTTATTCAAAGGTTGTGATCATGTCACAGCATTTGCCATGATTTAAAAAAAGAAACACACAAGTAGCACAGCATTTTTCTGTGATTTAGGAAAAATTGTGGTTTAAAAAATGGCACATGGCCATACAGTGTGAATAAGCTCTACACTGCCAATCAGGAGTATGGGAAAGCTATGTAAAATTACCAATGCTTGGGCACATAGGGTAACATGTATGATTTTTGGTGCCCAGTAACCATTTTTTTGCACGCATTCATAGCATAGAATGCATCTGAATCTATGAACCCGTTACGAATGTGTAGCTTCATATGGTTGTAGTGCGACACGCCTCCAGCACGCCTCCCGATCTCAGGCGAATTACAAAGTTCCACGGGTGCTCTGTAATGTGCCTGATACTGGAGTGCGCCTGGTTACAAATAGAGCAAAGGGCCTGCGCTAGTTTATGGGCTGAAAAGACGCCAGACTTCTGGTGCAGCCCCGTTCATACATGTTGCCCTAAGTTCTGTACATACCCCATGTCTATAGCCTATAGGTATAGTCACATATGTCAATAGGCATTCAGTCACATATCTATAGTCATACAGTCACATATCTATAAGCATACATTCACATGTCGATAGGTATACACATACATCTATAGATATACACTCAAATTTGTTTATAAGTATACAGTCACTTATGTCTATAGACAGTCACATATCTAAAGGCTTGTAGTCACATATGTTAATAGGTATGCACTCGCATTTGTTTATAGGCATACAGTCACATACATTTGATGGTACTGTTCAAACTTGCACACCAAATATGATGGGAATTGATCTTAAAGGACCACTCAGGGTTTTTTCCCATTCATTCATTGGAAAATGCTTTTTGATGCACAGTAGGGCCAGTAATGTTACTTACCTGCAGCTGCATACAGGATTTCTCACTGCGGCAACCGAGTCATGTGACCTGTACTGTGAGTTGCTGAAACAGACAGTATAATTGTGTAACCTAAAGTGAATCTCTCTATGTATTCCTATGGGAGGTTCAAAGTCCGAATCATAGGAATGCAGACAGGGACTGCCTTTCTGTCAGAATCAAAAGCACTTTGGGCGACATGTTCGTACAGGGCTGCGGCAGAAGTCTGGTGTCTTTTCAGACCGAAAACTGGCGCAGCCCTGTTCGCTATATTTTTAATGAGGCACACTCCAGTATCAGGTGCATTTCAGAGCGCCCGCGGCACTTTGTAATGTGCCTGAGATCATAGTGAGTGCTGGAGGCGTGTCGCACTACAACCTTATGAAGCTATACATTTATTTGTTTAGTATGGCAAATCCAGGCACATTACTGCTGGAACAGGTAGGGCACCTTACAAGTGGTTTACCTGAGCCAGAATTGTCGCTTTGTAGCTAGAAAGCGCTAAATCTATGACCCACAGTAGAAAAGGTTCATAGATTCAGGTGCATTCCGCGCTACAAATGCGTGCAAAAAAATGGCGCCTGAGCGCTAAAAATCATACATGTTGCCCTTTGTCTTTATGCCAATCAGAGTGCAGCTCACAAGACCAAACAGAACACTGCTGCATCACTCAGAATTTCTGTAATCAGCTCCAAATAAGCACAATTAGACAATTGTGCTACATAATTATAAATCTACACGGCAAAGATTTATAGTCCTTTTTCTACACGGTTTTGCAGATTTTAAAACTAACTGTAAAGCAGCCCCCTAGATTTCAATAGAAAATCCAAGCTGTAGTCTACACAACTTTGCTTTTCTGACGGTCAAATTGCAAAACCACAGTTTTTCAAAAAACTTGGAACATGTTCATTCTTCCGCCAGATTTCCGTCAGAAAGTTTACTATTCAACTGGCTGAATTAAACTATGGTGAAAAACTTGGCCAAAAAACAAAAACCGAGTGTAAAATACTGGTTGGATTCTGACTAGAATCTGACCAGTATTTTGTCCTTGCCGTGTGGTAGCAGTCTTAGGGTATGTTCATACGGCTTAAAATGGTGCCTATTTCGGCACGCATTTCGCCACGTATTGCACTTTATACGCGACGCAATTACGGTAATTCATAGCTCTCATAGAGAGCTATGGATTATGCGTCGTCCCCCCCGCGTGTACAATCCGTATTGGGGGGTGGGGGGAGAATTGACATGTCAATTGTTTGTGGCGAATATGCGCCGTTGACAATACATATCTATGGGGCCGGTGCCTGGCCACCCCCCGTGCTTTGGAATTACGCTCTGATCAGCGCGTGGTTCTAAAACACCCAGCGTATTGCAGCGTGTAATATACGTGTGAGCATACCCTTACTGGCACTAATGTACACCTAAAGGCATTATCCAACAAAGGGAAAAAAAAACCTGCAGAGGTCCTTTAAGAAATATCCAAATAGAAAATGTAATAATTTGTCAAAAAAGGGCAACTCAAAAAACTGATATCCATTGGTCATTTTTCATTGTGGGTTAATGGTTCTTAAATTTACTCTTAGCTACAATGAAGTTGAATAGTATACCTCGTCTTTTGTTCTCCTCATACTGTATCAAATGTATTCTGTAACTCGGGTATGACTTTTACAATACCCCCAGATGTATGGCAGACAATGCCCTGTAATAAGCAGCACATAATCCAGGCTTTGTGTACAGTAAGTACCATGGATGGGTTGTCTAATCTCTGGTAACATTTCTTTTGATGAGCAAACAGGTCTGTATGCTTGAATTACAAAAAGTAACTGGATGCTATGCTGTATATTCCTACAAGATGCTATGACTGTAAAGAGATGAGAAGTAGAATATTCGAGCTGGCAGACTTACAGCTGTTTTTGGTTTGCAGCTGATCAGGGGCAGGCTGATCCCATAGCTCTGGCTGAGGAGGTCACGGTGAGTCAGGTTCTCCGGATTACACATGATGCGTGTGCTCAGGGTTAGCTTGTGCTGTAACATAGATGGAGACATTGGCATATTTACAAAAAGTGGAGTTTGCTAAAAGTTTTTCATTTTCAGAAATGGCACAACATATAAGTACTTCAGAAAAAGGAGAAAATAAAATGTAGGTCGCTCTCCAATTTTTTTGTCATAAACCTACACCATAGAATATCAGACATGAAAAAAAAAGATCCTGAAATACATAGTGATGCAGTGATGAGACACATACAAGCTACACACATCACACTGCGACATGTTCCTTTCTTGCTGAGTGACAGAGCCTCCAGCTAGACACATCTTTTTTGCCACGCTTAATTTTTTTCTTCAGGTTGTGTGTAAAGAATAGACTAGTAAATAACACTATACCTCTACCCCTATACATTTTCAAAAAAGCTTCAAAACTGCATGCCTTTTAATAAGCATTCTGTATGTTTTTCATGCGGTTTTTGCAGCATTTTTCAAAGGAAAAATATTGTATAGGTACCTGCATTTTTCATACAAAAAAAAACTAATTAAAAGGACCCATGCATGAAGCCTAATAAAAGGCATGCAGTTTTGAAGCTTTAGGGTATGTTCACACGGCGTAATTTTGGCACACATTTAGCCGCGTATTTGCGCTCTAATACGGGCGAGATGCGCGCCGAAATTACGGAAATCCATAGTTCTCATAGAGAACTATGGGTTATGCCTCCTCTCTGCGCTCATACAATACGATCGTATTGTACGCGCGGGGAGATAAGTGACATGTCAATTATTCGTGGCGAATACGCGCCGCGAGTAATGAATTTCAATTTGGTTGGCGGGCTGCCGGCCCACCCGCGCCGCGGGAGTACTCGCGTATTAGCGCAAGCTCCCGAAAGACACGATGTATTGCGTCGCGTACTATACGCACCGCAATACATCGTGTGAACATACCCTTATAGGCCAAATAAAACAATGGAAATTTATAAATAGAAAATAAAACAATGCAAATTTATAAATAGAAAAACACTACAAGTTGCCTAAATAAACACTACACCTGCAGCATGCTGCAATTAGAAAATAGTGGTACTGACCCAAAAATTTACCCACAAGCCAAAAAAAATTACAAAAAAAAAGAAATGTCTGTAATGCATTTTATATTTGCCTGTTAAATTGTAGCTAACATCAGGCCGCTGCAGTTTTTGCCTCCCCGCCCCACCTCCAATTAAAAAAAAAAGAATTGGTTTAAAAAAAAAAGCGTTAGTAGAGGTTTTGCAAGCTTTTTTATTTTCGGCGCAAATCTGCAATATGTGACGATGTCATCAGGTTATCTTTTGTGGAAGAAATAAAGTGCATTTTTTTCATTCATTGACAAGTTTATATAGTGCACTGACCTAGTCTTTATCCTTGACAAAACAGAGTGGCACCCAGCACAAACCCTGACGGCAACCCCCAGCTACATTTTAATATATTGTAGGGAATGCAAAAGAAATATCATGGGAAAGATCTTTATATCTATGCTCGTTGCCCTACAAGAGTCTACATTGTAAAAAAAATATCAATGCTGGTCGAATTAAGTGACATTGTCCCATGTATGGCAAGCTTTATGCATAAATGGTACTTTTAGGTTTTATTAGTTTGGATTAGGAAACAATGATCTTTTACAAATTGACATATGATGTAATGTGAATACGAATGAGTTCCAGTTTACAGTCAATTTTGGCTACGGTATAAGAATTTAAGCAGGTTTCATATAACAGGTTCATTAATAGTTACAAAAACATACTGCAAATGTTAAAAACAAAATAGTAATGCTTCAGGTAAGAGCCCTCCTGCTGCCATTTAAATACAATCTCCATCTGAAAAGATTGTGCCCCTACAGAAAAGTAGAGTGCTGGAAGTGGCACAGAAATATGTTGGGACGGGACGTTGATATGAGATTGAGTAGGTGAAATTGTGTGCAGAATTAGGATGTTGATGGGGTCGCCCTTATCAGGGCAGGTGCTCTGTTTATCAGGCAATTAGGGCAAATCTAGGCCAAGTAGGGCCATTTTAGAACCGCATGACCTCTTTTTCCCATCTTTGCCCATAGATCACCCTGTTTAACTTTTCTGGGGGCTACTTCAGAGCTACTGGCTGCGCTTAATCGGTGAGGTGTGAAAATGTACTTCTGTGGATGGTCAAAAGCTGTATGACAAAGTAAAGGAAGTTTTAATCCCCCTTGTACAGCAGTATGAAGTTTTCCTAGATGTTGTCCTTCTTTGAATTGTTCTGGGGTTCAAAATGCTTGTCAACCACCCTTTTAAGTGACGAATATAGTGTCCACATTCGCTGACTAGGGTTCGTGCGGCCCACCAGTGGTAGTGATTCTTGGTGCCCACCCTATAGCTACTTCACATGACTGCACTCTAACTATTGCTTTCTACTTTTCTTTCTCTAGCTTTCTGCCTGAAAAGCAGCACCAAGCCTGCCATGCTTACGGGCCCACTGTACCTAAGGGCACACAGAGAGCCCAGAGATGACTAAGGGATGTTGTATTGCAGTAAACCAAAACTTCTTTTTCTTAGTCATACAACTAGCGTGACCACATACGTAGGTATGTTCCATGTCACCAAGTGATTGAGCATTGTCAGCACTTTTGACCCTTTAAAACTTTAGAAAAGTGCAATTTTGAAAGATTGTTTTTTGTTTGTTTGTTTTTTTTTTTTTTTACTTTTTTTATACTTCAGCATGCTCTGTCTGCTGCAACTTTTTGTAGTGTGGTCATCAATTGAGGCAAACATCATGTATTTGATTTCTGTATCAATCAGGCTTAGATGTACACGTCCAAATTGTTTTTTTTTTCAATTGCGTGAAGTATGAATCCATTTTTTTGTTTGTATTTTTTTTTTTTTTTTAAAGAGGCCACAGATCTTGGCAAACAACATGTAATGTATATGTAAGGACCTGTCAGGGGCGCACAAGAAGACACAGACGGAGTGAGGCCCTGACGCTGGTCCTAACCTCTGTCCCTGCCTTTTGGGGTACCCGACTCCTTACTAGGTCAGCCCCAACCAGAAAACTGAGAGCTATTCTGAGCCAAGTGAGACACAAGACGCAGATGAACAAACACAGAACAAATAGGGGAAGTCAGACAGGCCAGGTCAGCAACGAATTGGCAGCGCAGTACTGAAACGTGTGACAGGAGATTAACTAGAGTCCAAGCCAGAGTCAAAGAACACAGAAGAATCCAATATGAAAAACAGGTGAACTATAGGCAGAGGTAACCGTATAGCAGGCAAGTAATACAGGAAGCAGAGACCTTCAATAGGGAATACGTGAAGGTAGAGCAGAAGTGATAGTGGAATGGGAGTGTCAATCAACAAAGGAACAGGTTAACCCAAATAGTGCTGGAAGATTCGAGGCCGGCGACCAGAGCACAAAGCTGGGGGTATGTCGGGCATGATCATGACAGTGTATGTTTTAGAACAAGGTACCATTGTATGCCAGGGTAAAATAATGTTTTATTTTTCCCGGATTGGAAATTGGTCATGAACAATAAATAGAGCAATAAGTAAATACACAATGTTTCAACGAATAATTTCCATGATCTAATTGATGAATAAAATCTATAAAAAATATTTTGGGGAAATATTTGGAAGAAAATGAAGTGGTGTATGCTGAACTAATTGCACCTGTTGTATAATACACCACAAACAGGACTTGTTAACGACAACCATTTACAGAATCTTACATTTTTTCAGGATCAAGTCATGTCATTAAAATCTTTGTAAGGTTTGAAGTCCAATGAGGTAAATTACAGGTCCAAAGCAGCCTATAGGTGTGTAAGGAGGGTGAAATGGGGTAGTTAAAAGTGTTGTCCAACACCCCAAAAAAAACATAAAAATAGCTCCAACTGTTATAGCATAACAATTTTTTTTTTTTTTAAAAAACTCATCTTTTAACTCAACAGCTGATCGAGCATTGAAGCTCTATTGATCGCTCTGGTGTTTACTTCCTGTCAGCATATGACTGCTGCAGCCAATCAGTGGCCACATACTATTTTATTAGCATCATAGCTCTGGTTGTCAAAGGCTAGTAAGCATTGATGTCAATATAACAACACATGACCACAGAGTGACTGCCAGAGATTCAACCCTGGTCAATGGTGAATTAAAAACGGTAGTAGATATTGTTATTTCATATAATTTGGAGCTATTTTAAAGTTTTTTGGTGGTGTAAGCCAACCTGTCTAATAAACTTTGCAAGCACCCCATTGCGATTTTGTGTTATTCCATGTGAAGAGACTGCCACTAAATTGGAGGACTGGTAAATACTTTGCACTTTGGGGTTACTGCTAACTTTTTTTATACAGTACATATACACTACTCACAAAAGGTTAGGGATATTTGGCTTTTGGTTGAAATTTCAGGATGAACATATAGTTTCTTGAATTTTTTTTTTATGCACGAAAAGAAACCATCTCTTAACTTTAGATGCACATGTCCAACTGTTCAATGTTTCAGTACTTACTGCACAACTTGCTAATCTCTAACAAGGAGCTTAATGGCAAAATTCCCAACAGGTGTTTAATCCCTGAATTGCCAAATGCATTTAGAGGATCAATTTGAATTGGTATTTAAACAGTCCTCCTCATCATGTTGTTCACAATTTGACATCATGAGACCAAGACAACACCTTAAAATTGATCAACAGTACTTCACCATTGCGAGGCTTCAAGCAGGATCCTCTAAGATGGAAGTGGCCACTGATCTTAGAGTGTCACACAGGGTCATCAGCAGGTTGCAACAGAGATACAGAGAGACTGGAAGAGTCACAAAAAGGCAAAGAAGTGGACGTGCTTTGGCTACACCACACATGGATGACTGCTTCATTGTAAACAATGCCCTGCGAAACTGGATGATGGATGTCACACAAGTCAAATCACTTTTAAGGGAGGTTAGAGGCAACCAAGTGTCAGGTCAGACCATTTGTAAGATGGCCGGCAAGGGCACCTGATCTAACTGATGCATAGCGCTCTTCTTGACGTCTCCAGCATTGTTGGCGGTCATCATTTCTGCTCAGAGTGAATCAACTTTCATCACTGAACAGCACTGAGGACCACTGGTCCCTCATCCAGTGTAGATGTTCCTGGTCCATGCATCACTATGTATATGCTTGGTGGTGTGCAAAATTGACTTTCATCTAACAACAGGACTTTGGACAGTGAGCAAAGGTCCAGTCTTTTTTCTCCTTAGCCCAGGTGAGACGCTTCTGACGGTGTCTCAAATTCTTGAATGGCCTTTTCCCGACCCTACTGTCAAGGCTGCAGTCCTCCCTGCTACTTGTGCCCCTTTTTCTACCATACAACTTTACATTAATGCACTTTGATGCAGGTCTCTGAAAACAACCAGCGTCTTTAGCAATGACCTTTCGTGGATTACCCTCCTGTTGCAGGATGTCAATGACTGTCTTCTAGACAACTGTCAAGTCAGCAGTCTTCTCCATGATTGCTTAGCCTACTGAAACAAACTGAGGGACTGTTTGAAAGTTTAGAAGACCTTTGTGTGTGACACCATGAGTCACCAATATTGACCTTTCTCACTCTATTCTAATTTTCTGATATACTGCCTTTTGGGTTTTAATTAGCTGTAAGCCATAATCATCCCCGTGCATTTAAAAGAAATAAAAGTTTGAAATATATCACTCTGTGTGTAATGATTCTTTACAATACTGTATATGGTTTTCTCTATTTGACCAGAATTACCAACATAAATTAACTTTCCGATGATATTCTAATTTTTGGAAATACACTAGTATCGCGTAGAGCTAAGTTTTAAGCAGGCAAGGCAGAAGCGTTCCTACCCTGTGTGATTAGCGCTCTAGTGGGAGAGAGATGAATAGCTGAGCCAAAAAGTATTGGAGAGTGGAAGCTCTGGCCAAAAGAATTCCTCTGACTCGTGAACTGCTGTTTGGGTCTAGGAAGAGGTTACCTATGCCACTCCCATTATATGCAGTTAATTATATTGGACAGTGCTTATTGACAGTGAGAGACTGCAGGTAGCCGGAGGTCAGAGGTCTCCTAGTTTTAGTGCAAAGCTTGTCTTTTTGGGGGGTTTGGGGTGGTGAGAATGCTCAAAAGGGGACTGAGCATGGGTCCCCTTTGGGTTTGAAAGTGCCGATTTTTTTTTCAGCGAACACAGAAAGAGGGAATTTGTAATTTAAAAGATGTCCCAAAAAAACCACTACAAAATTGAAAATGTTGAGCACTTGGACCTGTAACCAATAAATTTAAAGGGAATCTATTAAGTGGTTTGTGCTACCCTATCAAACAGCAGGATGTGATAGAGGAAGAAAAGCTGGGCTCTGTGATATATAGGATATGATTTATATAAATAGAGCGGGGACTTTTAAAAATGCAGAGTAAATCCTGACAGAACAGTTACAGTCCTGCTTATCCAGCATCCATACAGTGATTGGCAGTTAGCTATGTACACACACTGATACAGGGAAAGCTGTCAATCACTGTATGTGGGCGGGGTAAGCATGATACTTACTCCCACTTTTATCAGTCATGTCAGGATTTACACTTGTTTTTACTCACAAATCGTTTCAAAAAACAATAAACCTATTATCCCAAAATTTTTAGCTTCTCTCATTCTATCATATCCTGCTCTCAAATAAGGTAGCATAAACCACCTGAGAAGTTCACTTTAAAGTGTGTAACCTTAGTTCTGCAGTTAAGGGACTGTGTCAATTTCTTGTGCACCATCTCCTCAGTGATCACCTTATTGCAAAGGAAGGAGAAAATATCACCACACCCATGTGCCTATGTATGAAATTATACAAGATTCGTAGGTCCTAGAAGGGTCCATATACTTGTATGAAAGAGCAATGTATATCAGAGGTACGGTATTTTGTTGTTTTTTTAAGGATATTTTGTGTCAAAGCATTGGAAATATACTAAAAATATATTTACTAAAAATACATTTGTTCAGGTTTTTCCAAAAACAGGATAAATATGAATAATAGTAATAAATATTATTATTAAAAATAATAATAATAATATAATAAGTCATAAAACGTTGCTTGCATATAAATCTTTATTTTGTGAGGAGAATAAAATCGATCTTTAAAATGTAAACCGGGGAAAAAAATGTTTAGATTAAAAAAAAAATAAAGCAGCGGTCAACAAGAACTGAAATGCACTGCAGCTGCTTCCAGTGGCCCAGGATTACTCAATCACATCATTTCACAATCAAGATCTAGGTTTTATTATGCCAACTGAGGTTTACCTTGTTTGAAGGATAGAAGGTGGCAAATTATAGGTGGCAATTTCCCAGCTGGAGCCCCAAACTAGTTAATAATAACACGGCTCCTGCCTGCATGCCATGCATGTGGACCAGCTGGTAAAGCAGCACTCTCACTCGAGTAAGACATGAGGTGCGCGTGTTCTGTCACAGGATATGTATTTTTAAGCAGGTGTTGGAGGTTTGCTGCCGCAGGGCCGAGGTAAGCAGTATTATGCTCGGGGGAAATGCAGGTGGCTGGAACAGGTCAATTAAATAAGATTCTTATAGTTTAGGGCCCGAATTGAAGTATTTTAGCTTTTTATTTGTGGAATATAAAAAATAAGTGAAAAACAATGACTACAGTGTTTAAGGATATATAAATCTATCATCCGGCTGTTTTGATTTGTTTTTTGCAAAAAAAAGTCAGTTTTCACCCTGAATTTGGGAATAAAAAACAAAAAGGGGGAAAATTTACTTGTCCGCAGCTGCATATTCTAGCAAAAAAAAGTGAAAATCTGCTGCGTATATGTGCTGTGTGAACACAGCCTTTTTTAAAAATGGGGGGACAGGGCTGAAAGGGGGTTGGCCCCCCAAAATTTTGGCATCTTTTTAGCCCCTTTGCCCATTTTTTCCAAAGGCCTCCCAAAACCCGGGGCACAAAAGAAAAGCCCGCCCGGGAAATTTTTAATGGCCCCGGGCATTGGGGGCCTGGAGCGCTGGGGGGTTTCCCCTACAACCGTACAAGCTACCATAATACTTCATACGGCAAATGCTGGGGGCAATTTCTGTGGAACAGGTTTTTAATAAATTTAAAATGGGTTTTTCCTGAGGGCCCGAATTGTGTTTTTTTTGGGTAGAATGTCCACATAGAACAGGGGTTTATATTGTGCATAAAAAAAATTTTTCATCTGGGGTCCCAAAAATTTTAAAACATGTCCCCTTAAAGGGAATTTGGGGATGGGATTCAAATACTTATTTAACAAATGTTGTGTTTTTAAAGGGAAATCTATTTTTAAACTTGTAAATGAAAATTTTTCAACAAATGTTGGGAATAAAAAACCCCTCCAATCCATCAAGGCAAACAAATCCCCAAAAACCCTAGAAGTCCATAAAAATTTTTTTATTGTAATAATAAAAATGACCCCCAGCAAAAAATTTTGAACACAATAAGAAAAAATGATGTAAAAAGTTATGGAAAGTCATGACACCAGTTGAAATCTAACAGTAATTAGAAAGCAATTTAGTGAAAAATAATATCGCGGGGTTTCAACCGTTTGACCTTTTAAAAGGGTTTCTCATTAAAAGGGGTTCAATAAAAACATCTCATGAGGGGTAAAAACTAGTGAGCTTCTGAAGTTTTTCACAACCCTATTGGTGAAAACAACTGAGGGCTTTTGGTTTACAGAAAAAAATTTTAAACTACTGAGGGTTTCCAGTAAATATTTTTTGGGACCAAATCCAAAGTAAAGAACGTTTAATTTCACACAAACAGGCCACGACCAGCTGCTTCCTGCAAGATTTCAGACACAGGAGTAGAAAGAATTATCAGAAAGTTTGCAAGACCCATGGACCCCCTTGGGAAACTGCAGAACGACGGGAAAATCACGGGTAGTTATTTTAAAAAAAAAAAAAACAAAACAGAAAGTAACCCCACAAAACCCCCAAAGGCCTGATCACGCTCACCACACAAAATTTATAGCTAACAAAAAGCAGTTAATTGTTTTAAGTTTTCTCAAAAAATATTTTGACAAGCCTGTAAAAAAACGTTGCAGTATGGATCCCTAGGCTTAAAACCGGGGAGGGGATGACAATGACTATTTTACTTCACAACCCTTTGATTGTGATGATAGGCTTGGGCAAAGGACAAAATCTGCTCGGTTTTGACCTCCGCAGAACCGTCGATCCCTACCGCTTTCTGGACATTTTTTGACAAAAAAAAGGTTGTTTTTTTGGCAGTTTTCGTTTTTTGAACTGTTTTCTGTCACTGATTTTGATTTTTGAGCAGTTTTTGAGCAAATTTTGGACTTTTTTTCAAGCAGAGGCGTGCAGTGAGTGCAAAAACCGTAAACTGACCAAAAACCAACAAAAAACTGTGCAAAAAAAACCCTTTCACTCACTTTCTGCTCAGGTCCCATTGACGTCAGTGTTCATTTTCTGTCTGGAAACCGAGCAAAAAAAAAAATGAACATTTCCAAAGTTTTTGGGACCGCCACAGTGTAAAAAATTTCCCCGGCAGAAAATCGTTCGAAAACTGCTGAAGGGGTTTCCAAATAAAAGTTTTGGGGGATGGTTGCTTGTCGGTTTTCACACAGTTTCTAAATCCGCAAACCGTCGGAAAAACCGACAATAAACCGTGCCGCATGGATGGACACTTAGGGCGGTCACCAAGTGCCACTCCAGAGCAGTCCCCAAAATTTTCAGTAAGTTAAGCTACAAAAGGGGGTGCAAAGCATGAGGGAAAGGGAAAGGGGCAGACAGGTCTTTTAAGGAAGGGGCACACAGATTCACACAATTACCGAGGTCAGACGGGAAAATTTATAAGAGGGAAAGAACAAGATATAGATAAAAGTAAACCATTTTTAACAAAAACTAGGACTCAGTCACTAGGAATCGAAGTTCAGTCAAGCAAGTTGAGTAGGGAGGAACTGCATAATAAACCCAGGGGATAGGGTGTGGGAAGCCAGACACTGTCAGACACCATGAGGTTAAATCCCTGCAGAGTGTGAGCACGCCAGGAATTAGAGCAACCAGCAGCAAAGTGTTTGCAGCAAGGAGAGACCAGCAAGCTATTTAGATGGGCCTGGGCGAGAAACTCTGCTGACCCGGGGAGGCACCAGCGGACACGTGAAATCAGGGGAAAAATAGTCTGTCAATGAACCAAAATTGAACTCTTTTGACCCTAAATCACCATGTTTGGAGGCCAAAAGGTGCTGCATATTAACCAAAAAAACACCATATCTACAGTGAAGTTTGGAGGTGGGATGTCATGGTGTGAGGCTGTGTTTCAGCATACGGCACTGGCAAACTTCCTATAATTAAAAAAAAGTAAAGGGCAAAGTACTTAACTTCTGTAAAAATATTACCCAAAATGAAGGTGAAAAAAGGGGGGAAATTTTAGCAAGACAATGACCCAAACACCAGCCAAATAAGTCTTGGCCCGTTCACACGATGGATTTGGCCGCGGGTTTGGCCGCGGCTTTCCCGGGGTCAAGCCTCGTCCTAACCTCACCGCAAACTCGCGTCTCCCGACGCGGGTTTGCGCCGTGGGCGCGGCGCAAGTGGGGCATGGTTGGGGCGCGGCTTGCGGCGAGGGTTTGCCCCCATGCAAATTAGTATGCAGGGGGAAAACCGCGCCGTCAGGCGCAGCCCAACCAGCGGCGTGAATATTAACACGGTTTACCATAGGAAACCATGTTAATAAACTATAATATGAATGCTCCAGCTTGCAGGCTGTCACCGTGAAAACCAGAAGATTGCAGCTTTTTTTAAAATCACTTCATGTTTATTTTCATGCAATTAAAACATCTTTATGCAGAGTATAGAGGTTGCAGGTATGATACCCATAAGGGAAACAACACGACGCGTTTCGACTTAGGCAGTCTTAATCATTGTGCAGATAGCTAGCTTCAGATAACCACACCTTATATAGGTGTATTTCTGAAAGATTAACTCCTGCTTAACCAAAGCTATAAATTTACGCCATGATTTATATTATCTGTATTAAGTGTATGACTTCTATGATACCTATCAATATTGATAAAAAATGCACATGTAAAAAAATATTTTTTCTATTTGTTTTTAGACATTTTCTATTTAATGATTAAATATACACTCTTTCTTCTGTTATAGCTTTGGTTAAGCAGGAGTTAATCTTTCAGAAATCCACCTATATAAGGTGTGGTTATCTGAAGCTAGCTATCTGCACAATGATTAAGACTGCCTAAGTCGAAACGCGTCGTGCTGTTTCCCTTATGGGTATCATACCCGCAACCTCTATACTCTGCATAAAGATGTTTTAATTGCATGAAAATAAACATGAAGTGATTTTAAAGAAAGCTGCAATCTTCTGGTTTTCACGGTGACAGCCTGCAAGCTGGAGCATTCATATTATAATTTGCTGCTACCATTCTCTCAGGAAGGAGCTGACTGGGAGTCTCCGTGCTGTGCTTCAATCAAGGTATTTGCTTAAACCTCTTTCATAGTGAGCTGATTAATAGACTTGTTTATATCATGTTAATAAACTAGGCGCGATTTGGCCGCGGTTTTGGCCGTGGAAACCGCGTCGGAACCCGCGGCCATAACCGCGGCCAAATCCGTCATGTGAACATGCCCTTAATTGGTTTCAGAGAAAACTAAAATGGCCCAACCAATCACCGGACCTGAATCCAATAGAAAATTTATGGAAGGAATTAAAGCTCAGAGTTCATCAGCAACAAAGACTCCCTGGCCCAGTCAAGATGATGATGCCTGTGCCTGGTGATGTGGTCAGGTTATCTAGCACGCAGACCAAGCTGATGTAAATGTTACGAATGGTCTGAAGTGAGACTTGATTGCCTCTCACCTCCCTTAAAGGGGTTGTATCATTTCATTAAATGGCCTTCAGAATAAGGGGACAGTGAAAACAATTAACTTTACAATTAGATGTCATTGCCAAAGCTGTCTTGTTATCACAGTATTCCTTATCTTCTGTTTCTGTTTACACTGATATCCAGTGCTGGTCGGATCCCTCCCCCTTGAATTTCACTAGCTGAGAGCTCATTTACATTCAGTTCGGCCCCTGTGGTATTCACAGGAGCAAGCATTCCTGTCTCTCTCACTCAGAGTAAGGGACCGGCACATTTTCACTCTGCACAGCCAGAAGAAACAGAATAACATTGCAGGGCTTCTATAATCAGGAAACAACATAATTGTGTGTCGATCGCTGCCCGATTCAGATTAAGGGGCCGTAGCAATTTCTCTCTGCACACCTAGCAGAAACACACTGCAGCAGATTCTACAATCAGAAAACATAACAGTTTTGTCTCGGTGCCTAACTCTCCTGAATAGAAGAGAGATCTGTGCCGTTCATAGAAAGCTGGAACAACTATAACAAATCTCCAGCTGTGAGAGCAGACGAGATTAGTGCTCAGTGAATATTGAATGCAGCCTGTGGTATGTATACAGCTGTTATAAATACGACTGCATAGGAAGAGACACAGTGACCTGTGGACTCAGAGAGGGGCGGGGGGAGTCTCGGGAGCCAGCATGAACAGTGAAGTCACCCTGCTGGGAGGGGTAGAAATGCCCCTGCATTTCTAGAGTTGAGAAGCTGAGAGCAGTATGAATCAGCCGAACTAAATAAGTGATAAATCCCCTTTAAGCATGCCTGGAGTTGTGTAGCATTCATCATCCAGTTCCACAGGGCATTGTTTTCAATGAAGCGTTCATCAGTGTGTGATGTAGGCAAAGAATGTCCACTTCTTTGCTTTTCTGTGACTCTTCCAGTCTCTCAGTGGCCACTTCCATCTGAGAGCATCTTGCTTGAAGCCTTGCAATGGTGAGGTACTGTTGATCAATTGTAAGGTGCTCCTTGGTCTTGTGATGTCAAAATGTGAACAGCATGATGAGGAGGACTGTTTAAATTCCGATTCTAATTGGTCCCCTAAATTTATTGAGCGATTCAGAGATCAAACACCTGTTGTGAATTTTCCCAGTAAGCTCCTTGTTATAGATCAGCAAGTCGTGCAAAAAATACTGAAACATTGAACAGCTGGACATGTGCATTTTAAAGTTAAGAGATGGTTTCATTTAGTTCAACATGAAATTTCAACCAAAAGCCAAGTATCGCTAACTTTTTGTAAGTAGTGTACGTTTAACGTACAGTCATATAATGGCCAAACAGACAAAAGAACACACTTTCAGTCTCCGCTGGGTCATTTAATTCTACGGATACATTTCGTGCATACGTCAGGGGCTTTCCGGACACACACACTGAACGTACACCATAAACGTGGTGTGCATATAGTCTAACATACAGTGCAGGAAATAATTATTTGATCCCTTGCTGATTGTGTAAGTTTGCCCACTGACAAAGACAGCAACAGTCTATAATTCTAAGGGTAGGTTAATTTTAACATTGAGAGATGGAATATCAAAAATAAAATCGATATAAAATCACATTGAATAAATTATATAAATTTATTTGCATCTTGCAGTGAGAAATAAGTATGTGATCCCTTTGGCAAACAACACTTAATACTAGGTGGCAAAACCCTTGTTGGCAAGCATAGCTGTCAAACAATTTTGGTAGTTGATGATGAGGTTTGTGCACGTCAGGAGGAATTTTGGTCCACTCCTCTTTGCAGATAGTCCCTAAATCATTAAGATTTTGAGGCTGCCTCTTGGCAACTTGGAGCTTCAACTCCCTCCATAAGTTTTCTATGGGCTTGAGGTCTAGAGACTGGCTAGGCGTCTCCATGACCTTAATGTGCTTCTTTTTGGCCACTCCTTTGTTGCCTTGGCTGTATGTTTTGGGTCACTGTCTTGCTGGAAGACCCAGCCATGACCCACTTTAAATGTCCTGGTGGAGAGAAGGACTTTGTCACTCAGGATTTTACGGTACATGGCTCCATCCATTCTCCCATTGATACGGCAAAGGTTTCTAAGGGTATGTTCACATAGGGCGAATGCGCTGCAGATTTTAAGCACAAATCCACTGTGAAAAATCTCCTGCATATCTGCGCTGTGTGAACATATTCTTAGGAACGTAAGGAGACATGTATGAATTATTAACCCTATTTTGCCAAAGGCAAAGTTAAACTATTTTTCCCTCTACTTATCTTAATATTAATACTTAACTTTTATTTTAACATCATAAATATAAATCTAACCTAAAGCAATTAAAACTTATGCAACTATCCTTTCTCCAAATCCCAAATAAATCTCTCCAATACACTAATCCTAGGTAATACAATAATCCCTCACTTGCTGAATACAAAAATTTCTCAATAGCACAATAAAGAAAGGGATAAGCCCTAAATATAGTGACATTCCTATCTGATATTGAAACTAAATCGGGCAGGGATCCCTAGGATAAGGGGCCATTTCCATTCAATAGTAGTAAATATGCATCACTCTGCAGCGGTAAACCAAGAAAGAATTTTGCTAGGTTAAAAAGAATAGCCAGACCTCCCCAACATGTTTCGCAAGAGCTCTGGCTTCATCAGGGGTAAGAGGTAGTAGAGGGAAAAAGAGTTTAAGTTTGCTTATGGCCAAATAGGGTTAATATTGAGTGAATTCACTCTTTTTTCTCTCTGGAAACTCTCCCAGTGTTTGAGTCTATACATGTATGAATGATGTCGCCCAGACGTCAATTTTATTGCGCATAGAATGCACCTGAATTTATGAACCTGTTCTACTGCAGGTCATAGATTTGGCGCTTTCTAGCTCCAAAACGACAACTCAGGCTCAGTTAAACCACTTCTATCTTGGTCTACCTGTTCCAGCAATAATGTGCCAAGTCTTGCCGTCTTCCCATCATAAATTTATAGAATCATACAGTTGTGGTAAGACACGCCTCCAGAATGCCCCCGATCTCATTACAAAGTGCTGCAGGTGCCCGATAATGCACCTAATTTTGGTGTGCGCCTGATTATAAATCTATAGAACAGGGCTGTGCATGTTGCCCTTAGTATTAAAAAGCTGAGTTGCAAGTAGGACATAAGTTCCAATGGGTATTTTCATATGGGGTGCATATGTTAGGGATTTTATGCACACAAGTCCATAGCATACCTGTCCCATGTGAGTATATCCTTAGCAATGTAGAATCAAATCGCTGAGTAGTAAGACATACGTTCCTGTTAGTGTGTTCACATAGGGCGGATGTGCTGCGGATTTTCTGCACACAATTATGCTTTGCCAAAGAGTTGGAATTTTAGTCCTCCTGCAGTTTTGCACATATTTGTCTCCATCATTGACTACTAGGAGATCATCATAATTTCTGACCTTGCAAAAGTAAATTTGCAGTCATTGTTATCTAATATAAAGATAGGAGCTGTGTCTAGTCAGGCCTTTAAACAAATGCCCAAATTGCTCTTAAAGAGAAAAACTGTTTTTCTGCTGCTTTCATTTAAAAAAATTGCAGTCTTGATTGTGTGACTTTTTTTTAAGCAAAATATATTTTATTATTTAAAGGGGCCCTCCACTTTATCCAATCCTTTCTTGTTAGAATGGGTAAGAAATAAGCAGATTACAGAGTCTCCCACTGTTGAGGACCACGTTAATTAGCTATCATTTGTAGAGGAACCCGGAAGCATATCTTCCATATGCATTCAGTGCCACCACTGTGTAACAGATAGATGTGTTTGGACCTCCAAAGCAAAAGATGTCCAACAGGTTAGGGTCATGAATGCAGGACCTGCTTAATTTACTCAGAATTCCTATTAAAGTTTTTTAAAATGAAACAACCCCTCTAAGTCCAGCATACAATCAGTGCAAAGAACGGATAGGAAGGGCAGTTGTCTCTCTGATCACCGAGAGCACTTTGCAAAAGAGCTGTCAAGTCCTCCTGCTTTAAAGAAACAATCACAGATTGTATTGGTAAAAACATAGGATTCTGCCTTTTGCTTTCTCCACACAACTGTGCACAGAACAGTTGAAAGTTACAATCTCCTCTAAGGTACAGACGCCTAATGGTTGCAATTCACTCAATAGTTGCAATTCAATACGGTAGTTGGCGCCATTACTCTTGTCAGTTGTGGAATTCACACTTGGTGACTGGAGAATGCTTGAATATTCAAGAGCAAAACTTGAGAGACTTTAACACAGTAAATAATTACTGCAGTCTCTCTTATTCATTTAACAAGGACTTCCGGGTATGTTGTTACTTTGCAATTGAGAATGTGTTAATTTCATATTGCTCATTCAAGTTTGTCAGATTTAATTAATAATCCACAGTCTAACTGCTCAGCACAACTTTCTGTACAGAACTAGAATGAGGGTCACCACTATTCATAGCCCTATTGCCAAGAGCCCTTTTTCAACAGGACCTTCCTACCACTCCACTGCCCCCCAGGACTGAACCAACCATGCCAGACTACACGTCTCAGGGCTGTTCAGCAGTTTTTCTATTGCTGTCGTGCCATACAGCCACCCACACATTCAATGTAGTCTTTCGTTCAGAGGCGTACTTTCATGCTCTCTGGGCCTAGTGCAAAAAGTGAAACATTGGGCCTCCCAGCTACATGCGCCATTTGTATAAATAGTTGGTGTTTTCATATGTAGGCAGGGGGGCTTTTGGGCGCCTCTCAAGGGTCTGCAGGGGCCTGGTAACGACTGGCTACCTGCTGCACCCCCTGTAGCTACGCCCCTGCTTTCCTAGGTTCAGTTTAACCTAAACGCCAATCCATCATAATGGCTTCCTAAGGCTTGATGTCTCAGGCTAAGTCCCAGAAACTGGGTCGACAGCATGCTTTAGTGGCAACCTACACAGGGCTATGCAAACTAGTCACGCTTTTTAGCACTAAGGACTATCAGCCATGGCGCGTCAGAGCTCCCTGCCTCTTTTCATGGACATCTCCTCCACTTTTTAAAAAGCCTATGATCCTTACAGGTCCTCCCAAGAGCGCAAGTAGTGACCTGTGACTACATATGTAGTGTCTCCACAGTGCTCATATCAACACTCTCTGGCCTCCAGCCTACCACCTAACTTGTCATAAGAAAGGCTCTCTAGCCTTCAGATCACCAATGCTCCAAAAATGAACTTGCCCATTCTGCCCTCCAGCTTACCCCTGCACCTCTAAGGCTAGGTATACATTGCACTGTACAAAAAACTCAATGAAAACCATTCATAAAACTGAGTTTTTTGTCCACTGCATGTCAAAAGCTGCTGATCAAACTTCACTCCGGCTTTTGGATAAGTAGGTTTGCAAGTTTTTTTGTGCGTGTCTTACCGAGCGTTTTTTTGTTTTTTTTTTTTGTTTTGTAGAAATGGCAGAAAGCATATTAAAATTGGTTTAATGAATTTCTGAAACCAAATGTGCTCAAAGACAATGGCACTTTACATAGACTTAATATAGCAGATTTTTCTGCACCAGTCTCGTCGTTTATTTGCAAAGCTCGCATTTTTCAAAGACAATCAGCAAAAACGCGTTTGTGGAGACTACTGAAAATTGTTTACAATTTAATAGTTTGTAAGGCCGAAAAATAGGACAAGGATCTCCATCCAGTCAGCCTGTCGTGCTAAGGTGTTGATCAGTAGATAGGGCAAAAAAGCAAAACAATGATGGTAGAAGCCAATTGTCCTACATTTTAGGGAAAAAATTACTTCCCGACTCCAATCTGGGGACTATATCCGGAATATTATCCAGCTGGATAATGAAGGTCTATGCAACTTCTTTTCATTTCATTTTTTCAGCGAGGTTTTAAGAAACTAAAAAACACTGATAAAAAATCTATTGTTTTTGTGGGCCAGATGGAGACATAGCCTTATGGACAAACCCCAGGCCTAATACACACGGACTGATCAGAGATTTACATCTCACAACTCAACGCTCGCCAGACCAGCCATACTAACCCCATGGTGCCCAGAATTGATACTTTTTTAAAAGATGTTAAGTTAGCCTTTTAAAAGGGCTTTCACTAGAGCACCAGTGATGCTTCATGGCTCAACTTCCTGAATTAGGATGTTATGGTTCATACAGCAGTGATTGGCATGTTAGCTCTGCTGTTCCTGGCTGAGTTTGTTAATAGGGATAGTAGTGGTGGAGGTTTCTAAACAACAGTGCACACACCTACAGAGCTCGGAAGGGTTAAAGTTTGTCAGTAAATCAAATAAACAAAATCCTGTTCTGCTGATAAGACACAGCAAGACGTGACGTGATCTATCGACCAGATCGGCCTACTCGTCTGCTGGAGCTGTAGAGCAGAGAGTGGTGGCTTAGTAATTTAGGGGAAGGCTTGTGTACAAAAGTGGGAGACCGTCTAATTTAGAAATGAAGCAAAATCAGAAAAGCAATGTATTTGGTAATGATCTTTATTTACCTTTGCCTACATATTAAAAGTTAATCACTTAAAAGTAAGAATGCCCTTTAAGAAATAAAGAGCGGCCTTTACCGCTTCATCTTTTATAGTTCATAATTCGCTATGTCCTGATCACTAAGAGCAGCACAGAGAATTTGCTGATGGGTGTGAGGATTTTTTCCTTTAATGCCGCTAAACTGCGCTGATACCTTAAAGGGGAGAATGAGTACAACATGTAAGAATGCAGCCGTATATGTGGTTTTCTCCATATGAAAATGCCACAACAGGAATTCAAATTGCTTATTGACTCACATGTAACATATGGAATATGTAAAATAAAATAAAAATAACATTCAGAGCGAGAAATGATCACCTCAAGAATGCTCAATGTATATTCGGTCAGCGGTCACTGTATTTGTTTAGCATTTAGAATTGTTATAGCTCCAGGCTACTTCTGATACTCTGCAGTTAGCACATTAAACCGGGTAGGAATCATACATGCTAGAATTTATTATATGTGCACAGAATAAGTGAATGACTCTCAAAATTGAATCTCTGCCTCTTTGCTTTAGCTTTTTAGAAATCCTCAAATCAAAAAATTTGGAACTGACGCTCGGCCATTGCTATAAAAGATGCTGTAATAATAGTTCTACATAAGTAATGTGGTAGCCAAAAGTAAAATTAGTTAGGACTCGGAAGCAATTAGTTTAACTTATTTTACAATGCATAATTTCATCTTGGCAATGTACTGCTCTCAGTGTCTGTTTGGTGCCATCACACAATGGTACTGCCAGCAGGATATAGATGACTGAGTACAATGCTATAATGCTTACTGTGTAAAAGAGAAGAATTTGACCAAAATGATGGAACGTTTACATATTTTACCACCACTGTGCATTAAAAAACTTTACTATAGTGTATATATAGCTTTGAGACATATATGGGGACATGTATGAATAAATGATCTAGTCGAAGACTTCTTTGTTGCCTTGCAACGAATCAGACGTATAGCAAACCAGTGTTCCTGGTTTCATTTTTTCGAGAAGCTCTATATGAAAATGAAGAGGAGTCTGATGGTGTGCTATGGGCTCAAATATTAGGAATTCTTGGGCATATGGTTCACTCGGCTTATTTTTGGACGGATTTCTGTCTCGTAATTCGCGCCTAGTTCTGTGCACGAATTACGGCTGAAATCCATTCCCTTTGATGACGCAGGGATTCGTTCTCTACTCTCCCCGCTCGCGAAATACGTTCGAGTAAAGTGGACAGTGTTCAATTATCACGGCGGGATAAGCGCGTGATAATGAATGTCTATGGGACGCCCCCCCCTTCGCGCCCGGAGCTACACCCGCCGTTAATTGCAGGGCTGTATTACGGTGTGCAGTTTATATAACCTCACTCCAATTGGTGAAAATGTCCAGTATCCAGAAAAAGATAAGGTGCATAAAATCACTATGAGTAAGAGCCTCAGTGGTCTTGAAATGCGTCAGGAGGAACGGAAACTGTGTTTTCACAGTTCTCTTTTTAATGGAGACAATTAAAATGTGATTTTATTCACCTTATTTTTTCCTGGATGCTGGACATTTTCACACATTGGATTACAGATTTGCTGTTGGAAGTCCGGAAGAAGGTGTGCCGCGCGCATCTAATATATGATATTTTCCACAGAGAGGCTAAGAAGAATGATTCTGTGGCGTGAAGGCTCTACTTTTTCTTTTATATAATATATCTATCTATCTCTGAGTCATATATATATACTCTGTATATATATATATATATATATATTATATATATAGATCTATTATATATCACTATATTATAATATGTAAATATATATTATATTATAGTATTTGTTCTCTCTCTCTTTTATTTGCCTATTTAGTATATACTATTATCTACATCACGGCCACTTTATTCAGGTACACCATGCTTAGTAAGGGTTGTGACCCCCTTTTGCTCTCCGGGAACTGCCTGTCAATTCTTGTGGACATTGATCCCCCTACAGGTGCTTTCAATGCTAAACGATGCTCAATTGGTACAAGGGGCCGCAAAGAGTGCCAGAAAATATCTCCCCACACCGATGACACCCCACCACCAGCCTGAGAACCGTTGATACAAGGCATGGATTGGATCATGTTTTCCAGTTGTATTGACGCCAAATTCTGACACTAACCATGCCGAAGTGTCGCAGAAGAAATCGAGACTCATCAGACCAGGCAACCGTTTTTCCAATCTTTTTACTGTCCAATTTTTCGTTGAGCTGGGCAAAATTGAGCCTCAGTTTCCTGGTTCTTAGCTGAAAGATAGTGGCATACCCAGTGTGGTCTCTTTGATGCTGTAGTCCATCTGCTCCAAGAGTTCGCGTCCGCTGTGCTTTCAGAGTATGGCTCTTCCTGGCTACCGTTGGTTGTAATGTGCGAGGCTATTTGAGACCTACTGTTCCTATTTATCAGCCGCACCAGTTGCCTCATTTCTCTTTGACCCTTGGCATCATCAAGGCATTGCCGTCCACACAGGACTGCCGTACTGGATGTTTTTATTTTTTTCGGACCATTCTCCCTGCTAAACGCCCTAGAGATGGTTGTGCTAGTGAAAAATCCTAGGGAGAATTCAGCAGGTTTCTGAAATATCGACCAGCCCTTCTGGCCTACCAACAACCATGCTCGACTCGTTTCAAAGGCACTCAAATCCCGCTTCTTTCCCCATCACTGATGTCGTTTTGAACGTGAGGAGATTGTCTTTGACCATGGGGGATTATTGCCTAACCCATGCATTAATGCAGAGTTGCCGCCATGTGATTGGCTGATTAGAAATTAGTGTTATAAAACAGAGTCGCAGTTGGGGACCGGTGTACGCTGATATAAAGTGGCCGGTGAGTGTTTATTAAATAGATATATATATAGTAATACATAATATTATGATATATATAGTATATAATATATATCTACCCTACTATATATATATAATATACAGGAGAGAGATAATATATTATATATCTATATATATAGATAATGTTATATAATGTTTGATCAAGAAGCCTAAGTAGGAATACCAGTATTACATTACATCCTACCTGGTCAATAGCTGTGTCATCGCCGGAAATTATGAGTACTGAAAGTGGTTGTTCATGATTGACCACCAACATTTTTTTAAGTTTTTTTATAAAAGCAGAAAGTGTGCAGAGGTGAACATTCATATCAGCTTTTGAAATGAATAGCTATATAACGTACAGATGGGTAAGGTCCACTAGAGCAGGAGCCGTAGTTACAAAGTGGCTGTCCATATGGTCTCATGGATGGGGTTCCTACAAATGACAACACTTTCAGACTAAAAGGTTGTACCATTCCTACCACGGTTACACTCTTTATGGAAGTTTTTCGAAATTGCTGTTGACACTTGTCATTGCTACAGAGATTGAATTCCGTTGATTAGCACTTAATGTGTGTCCTACACCGAGGTTGGTGAATAGACGATTGCGCACAGTCTTAATTCGCATCTAATCTGTTTCGAGAGTTAAGGGAACCTGTCACATAGGTTATGAGCTCTCCCATTGCTGAGGACAGCCACAAGACTGAGTGTCAGCGCAGCTGTTTCCAGCCGTCTATTGTCCTTTATTTTTTATCGGTGCCTGTAGTTTGTCGAGTATTTGAAAGGGGTTGTCTCACTAAAGGATTGCTTTTTAGTTTTTAAGGGGGAACTTGCAAAAAACAAGTCCACTTCTGCAACATAGGTCCATTAACGTGTCCAACTACATTCTTGAGAGCTAGCCCTACTGTGTATGGGCTCTGGCATCAGCTCTCCGTCATATGGTTCGCAGACCTGTTACCTCTCTCATGAGATAGGCTGGCCAGCACGGTTGCTATAGCTACAGGCCTGGCTTTATACTGCGCCTTAGTGAAAAGCCAGGGAAAACGCCTTCTGAATTCGCAACGTGCATCCAAGGAAGAGAAACAGGATCTAGAAGGGCGATGAATCAATGTAGTGAAACAAACCCCGCTTTAATGCAGTTTTTCAGCCAGAATACGAGTTCATTGAAATGAGTCAAGATTATTTCCATGCCATGCCCACATGAGGCCTAGCCAATCCCGCCTACCGCTCATACTGAAAAACCTTATATACTATGAATAGTTAGAAAGGTGAAGAATAACTGCCAGTGGGCTGGGGGTAGCCTTAGGTGGGCATGGGGAGATGTAACACCTGCTCTATGAATCGATATGCAGCATTAAATGCTCGCTTAAAACCTCAGCATCGTTTACAGACTAAGGGACACAGCGTGGAAAACAGCAGGGTCTGTCACCAGACTTGTGCTTGTCATATAGCACAAGGGGGGGGGCATTATAATCTATGTGGAAGGTTCTCAATAGGTAATGGGCTCTGTACTCCGTATGGTCAGGTTATTCCACATCAAATTAACATGATTTTTTTTTCTGGACCTGGCTTTCTGAATGGGGCATTATCAAGCTGGAGCCTTAAAACAGTATTTCTTGCCCTAAAATTTACCATTTGCAGTGTAACATTAATGGGGTGTTCCACCATATTGACGGCAGTATTCATATCAAAGTGTGATAGGTGCAGCTTCCACCTCTGGGACCAGCACCTATATTGGGAAAGGGCCCCTGAAAGTCTTGGTTTAGAATGGAGAGCCAGTCACGCTTGCGAATGACTCTCCATTCTACACTTTGGGAGTTCTGCAGGGCTCAGCGATGGGATCTTAGATCCATATGTAAGACTGTTAGATCATGAAGCAGCACTGAGCACTCCAAAAAATAATTGTTACACACGTTATGTAGTAGGTTTTAGACGTAGTTACCTTATTGTTGGGAATTTTTAGTGATTAGGGATGAGTGATCTGTGTAGTCTGTTCGCCTTTGAATGAAATCTCTAATACACTGACCGTTCTTAGTGGATACCATGTTGTAATGGTAGTGAGACATTGTCCGCCGTAGCTGGACAGGTACAAGCCTAAAGGTGCGTAAGTGAAGGACTGACGCTGGACTGAATTGAAATTTAGCACACCGTTTGACAGCACCCAACGCAAGGAAAACATTTGCACGTTCATCCATAGATAAAAAATCAACGTTTACTGGGGACTTACATCGCTCTAACGATGGACAGCAATCGTTTGCCGTCCTATATAACCTTTTTCACCAGAAATTAATTAAAAGTCAAGCGAACTAGAAGAGAAATTCCAAGTTGTTGTTTTAGTAGTTACACTGCATTTTTGGAGTCCTGTTCATGTGAGTTTGATGAAAACAAAGACCAGAACTTTTCTGGGTCTTTTTGTGGCTGGTATGTCTATGAAAAAGGGAGAATTGATCATAAACTGAGAATAACACCTTGAATACAGTGAAACATTGCTTAGTGATGCTCCCTCTGGCACTGGAAACCCATAGTGTGTGGGCCTACATAGCTGTTATGTCAATAAAGTATCCCAGGAAAAGCAAATTGAGCACAAGTATGTTATTGGGAAATGAGCGAAAGCTTGGGTGTCGAATTGGCCTTCCACAAGGACAATAATCCCAAAAGTCCACCAAGGCTTGGTTTCAGAAGAAGTCACTATGAAGATCTGAAGTGAATATGATTTGGGAGCCGCCTTAGACAAACCTTCTTGGTTGTGATTTGAAGTACGTGGTCACCAAAAAATATAAATTAACTGGAGGCCATTGCCCATAAGGGATTTGCTAAGATTTATCAGGAAGGCAGACCAGGGAGCGCTTGTATATTGGGTTATTGTAGCATGTCTTTATTAGCCCAAAACAACAGAAGGGTGCTCCACTATGTACTAAAGATATTTGTCATGAAGGGGTTGAATAATGTTGAGAGTTCTACATAGTCATAAAAGAGCATTTTGCCCCACACACAGACAATGCGTGAATTTGAAACCACTTGCTGCTTCGGGGCGGTGGCTACCGAGTGTAGCAGTCATTTTATCTGAGGCTCCTGTTCCAGATGCTTAAAATCAGCTAATTTCGGGGCATAAATCGACCGCACAAAGCCTGTGGATTAGGACTTCTGATTGCTCAGCCGAGGGAGAGAGAAAGATGGCCAGCGAAAGGCGCGCCTTCTACCCGGCTAAGTCGAGGAGCTGGAGTAGCTCCCAGAAACCCAGGAGGCTGTTGACACTGCCGTCTGAGGGTCTGTAGTGCACCCGACCTAGGGGAGGGGAGATAGAGCAGTGAGGCGATACGTGCCAGCACGAGACCAGCCAAGCTACCGGCACCAGCGGGACTGTGTGTAAGACTTGACGCGTCCCAGTGCTGCAGGGCTTACCTGCCTGGAGAGGTTGTGGGGGCACTACGGGACACAGCGGAGGGTCAGGCGCCAAGACGTGGACGGACCGAGGCCGCCGTGCACCACGTATCCTGTGGGCGCTGGACGCGGCGATCTGGAAAGGTGGACGGCAGTGATTATTGAGCGCCTGAGGGAAGGTACAGCCTCTGCGCAGCGCATTCTGGCGGATGCAGGCTCTATCGAGAAGGACAGCGGCTTGGGATACGGTTACATCATGAAGAGAGAGGGAGGGCGTGCGGCGGTGCCCGAACCCGAGAAGGGGCTCTGGTGACGACTTAGTACTGGCAATGGCGCGGGGGGTCGGAGCGGAGTGGCGGCAGAGGACTGCTGGGGATACTCTCCATTTCACCGTCGGGTGCGCGGCTGGACACGTGGCAGGCGTGTGTGCGCGGTTCGGCCATCATTGGCTTGAGGGCCTGCTCAGTGGTAAACTCTGCTCTAGAGACAACGGGAGGGCGCGGTGCTCAACGCGGGAACGTGCGCCCGGGTGTGTGGGCGTTCACGCCTCCTCAGTGGGGGGAGTGGACTTCCGCACGTCAGAGTATCGACCTATAGAGAGAGAGGAGCTGCTGGGATCTTTCGTGTCACCCTCTTACCACGGGCTCCGTGACTGGCGGGAAAAAATACCCGCCCATATTGGCATCTTGGTGTACGCATCAGAGCACGCAGTTGCAGGGCTCCCAGCCCACGGCCGCCGCCTGCCAGCCTAGCAGCAGACACCCTGGCGCTCGGCATACTCGTCCGAATAATAGGGAAAAACACTGTAGATGAGTGCCCAGGAATTCCAATACCCTCAACGAGATCTCCCTGGGCATTAGCTACGGCTCTCTTAAGGTCGCGGAGACACAGCATCTTTTGTTCATTACCAGACTTTGTGCTGAACTCTCTATATCTGAAACCTTCGCAGGACTTGATGGAGTAAAAGTCTGCAACAACCTAAATCAAAAAAGGGATCGGATTGGAGGGGTGAGAACTGCGTTTAAGACACGGCGCTGCTGGGCACCTGCTCTCTCCCCTGCTCCTGGACTGACTCGCGAGGAATGGAGCGTACGCATAGGGAAGATGGTGGTTTTAAAATCGCCCCACCACCATGCTGCAGGTGTAGGTACCGCCGGGCTTGGCCACTAGAGGGTGAGCTGGAGGCTAGGGAACTGGTGATTTATCTTGTGTCCCCTGCTTGGTGTTACCCTGCCTGTGCTGCTGATTGTGGATGTCGTAATCAACTTTTTCTAGCCAGGTGTTGTGGAGAGCACACAGACTGTATGGCACAGTTTAAGGTATATGAGCCAGAGGTTGTTCCGATACTTTTATTGATATGTTGATTCTAGATCATTCTCCTCTGGTCTCCCCCGGAAAATCTTGTCAAACACTCTCACACTCTTTCGTCCTCTGGACACGGAGGGAAGGAAAAATAAAATAGAAGAAAAAATAAAATATTTTCCAAGACAGCCAACAAAAAGGAATAAACATCGCCACACTCACGTCTTCACCACGGTGACAGGCCCCACCAATAGCTACTTGGAGGGCATCGCGATACTCGTCAAAGAGGGAGGCCTAAAACTCGCAAAAGATAAGCCTGGGCGCCCCGATTTTGTCTCCGGGCACCTCCCAGGGTTCCGTGATGGAGAGCCCTTGCTTCTCCGAAGTACAGTTCCTATAGGAGATGGGGTATGCCTTACTTACCAGGCATTACCATCTTAGCCGCTCGACAGGGCCCCGCCTCACAGGGCAATGTAGGTACATTAACCTTGCCGCCATAGCCCAGGCGGTCTCCGAAAAAGATGTTGCCCCAGATGATGGATAAACGATTTGAGGCTTACAGACACTATGATCTAACTCTGCGGTTAACAATGTGGATTACAGCTAATACGCAGGAAAATAGTTGGATGCTTGAGAACAAGGTGACATCTTGTTGAGTCACCAGTTCCAATGTGGAACAATCTCTTGCGCAGGCAACGGGATAATGAGAGCGATTTTAAGAGACCGGATCGATAGATCTGGAAAATCGCAGCAGGAGGACTAATTATGCTTTGTGGGATTCGCAGATCCACAAGGTGACTCCTGATTTCCTTCCTCACCAGAGATAATTCCAAAAGCCTTTAGATATCGACGTTTCCACAGACAAGTAAGTGTCATTTTGAAAGAGCCATAGGCTGGGATAAGTGACATGAGGCGGGAGGGGAGAGGTGATTGCGAGACCACGACGGTGTATAGCTTAAAGAATACTCAATTGGGCAATTATAGCGAGCAGGTGGTTGAGGGCAGGTACGGAGGCGTGACACTCTTATTCATAGAGGGATTAAATTATATATCGTTTTTTAATTTTTTTCTGATTGAGTAATTATTTCATATTTTTGTAAAATTTTACTGTTGTTTAAAGGTTTCTCTGCAAATGTGGCCCAAAAAGAAAGCTGTTCACCCCAGTTGCAGGCCTCTCCACGGGCAGGCGATACGTTTTCAGCTACTGTACCCCGCAAAGTTTAAAAAGTGCTAGGTGGTAGGGATAGGCAGATGTTTTTTGGAAGACCCCCGCTCAAGACTAGGCCGCCTTCTTCCACGTGAGTGAGGGGTTAGCTAGAAGGATCTGACCATTTCTGGAGACAAAGGGACATATTTTGATCTAGTTATACACACTGACTTGTTGCTGGCAATGACAGCTATATGCACAGACTGCGGGTTTTTGGTTCCAGTTTTTACGGACCGAATTGGGTCCCAAGAATGTCGACTATTGTATTTGTTAATAGATTGTGACAGATTGTTCTGAG
Organism: Phyllomedusa bahiana; assembly: GCA_025379985.1. Lineage (NCBI taxonomy): Eukaryota > Metazoa > Chordata > Amphibia > Anura > Hylidae > Phyllomedusa > Phyllomedusa bahiana. Next base: position 101,058 of record JAODAL010000034.1, read on the forward strand.
CTCTGTTCTCGGGTCGTGCCCTACAGGTGGGGAATGGATCTCACGAGGTTGTGGACTTCCTGACCCCGGGATGGCATCCAAAGAGGAAGATGTGCTCCCGTTGCTCGCTGGGAACTAATGGGGGGGCTTCGCTCAGGTAATTGAAAGATATCACATCTTACGTGGGTCTGATGCGTGGCTGTAACATGACGGGGGCAGAGGGCCTAGAGGACGCTATGTGTGGTCATTCGGAAGACGATGGGCCAATAAGGGCGATTACTTGGAATGTGGCGGGAATCTTCAATCACTCCTATTAAAAGGAAAACAGGGTAGAGCATGCCATACTTAAACGGTCAAGCTCTGATATAATTTGTTCTGCAAGAAAACCCATTGGAGAGGATAACAAGGTGGGTCTGCGGTATTTGCCCTGGTGGGGTCCTCTGCTCGCACAGATGTCCTAATTATTACTTCCAAATCAAGTAAGGGGTGATCATTTATTTCGAAAGGGGTGGAGATTATCTTAATAGATGGAATGAGGTTAAAAGATGAAGGAGGGCAGATACATTTTGCTAAGAATTATCGCTTATTAGGTAACCTCGCATACCACAACTTTTGTAAATGTATATGCCCTAATACTATCCAATGACCAATTTCTTCTCATGCTCTTAAGAACTCTTTTCTACATCCAGGTGCAGCCACGTACGCGTCATCGTGGGAGGGGATTTTACCGCAACATCAAAAGTCCTTCTCTAGTAGATCGGCATTAAATAGGCACACCATCCCTGACGGTCTAGGGACATATTGAGCCCTGGCAGCAGAGACATTAGCGTACTTTGTGATCCCTGGGCTGCACCCTAAGATCCGGGGGTCAACAGAGTCACATACTATACTACCTCCAGGTACATGAAAGTTTCTCATCTGAGAATATAGTTTATTTTCTTATTTCTCTGAAACTATGTGGGAGATGGTCTTGGACTCTAGGTTCTCATACCATTGCGATATCTCCGATCCTGCCAAGTCCCGTTGCTGATCTCGCATCCTTCATAACAACCTCAAGCCAAAAAGAGATTTATGGCGATCCCGGGAATGTTTGTTGACAATTTGTAGTGGCGACTTCAGATAGTCCTTCCTGCAAATTCCACTGGACTAAACTACGTGATGATGAAGATCTAGGCAAATAGGATTATCCTTTTGTTCTGGGGTGTGCAAAGGCGGTAATTGAGGGGCCAAATATCATTAATTATGTTTGGCAGGCAGAAGAAGAGAGGCTCATTCAATTTTGATAAAAAATTTGCAGAAACACTGTTGTTAGCCTCAGAAGGGAGAATTGTCGAACACTCCCTCGGCGCCGTCTCGAAATGGTCTACTCAACTGTGTAGCCAAAGTCTAGTTCCTGGAGTCTTTTGTACAAAGGTCAGGCTAATGGTGGTTGAGAGTAACCAGAATAGATATTTCAGAGGCGGGCGAATCGAGATTAGTCGGTGCTGTGGACGGCTATAGGTTAGGGCTACCAAATAGACCGTAAACCAGTGTAGTCTTGAAGGACCTGACCGTGCGACACAATACACGGGCAGGAAGATACTCTCACAGGTTATACGTGGGATTATTGTAGAAGATCTCATATTCAGATGCATCATCCGCCTCTGACATGGGTCAGATATAATTCATTCTTGGATGCTGCCATGCTCTCCGCCGGGGTCTATAGCGTAGATAAAAGAGGCTCATTGTTGGATAGGCCGCCAATCACGGAAAGAGAGAAGGTGAGGAAGGCCATAGCATCCTCTCGGCCTACTAAGAATAGATCACGGCGGTTAGCCGGATGGCTTGGCGCTGCTTGACTTTTATCTCAACTCTTATCGGTGTTGAAAGCGACGCCAACATGGTTTGGCTTATATAAGGCAATTTACCGGGATAGGGAGGCAATGGAGCTTATTTTCGTGAAATCGTGCAGCGAATCTTGCTCCCAAAAAACCGCTGCAAGGAAGTCCACACAATGGGTTAAAAATTTATTGCCCAAGAGTCGTTAGCTCAATGTTGATTATAAGCTTTAACCAAAATCTTGGCGGTCTCGCCTCCAGACTTTTCTGCCTGATATAGCACATCCGGAGCTGATGGGGCTTTTGTACTGGGGACAGGTCAAGCAGTTAAGAAATCTTAGGATCGGTGGTTGGGGGCGACGGTGAGAGGCCTCGGGACCTTCTTCGGACGTAGCTGATTGCTTTTGAGAAGCCTTGAGAAGCCGAAAAGGCATTTGACAAGGTTCGATGGCTCCTTCCTGTCTGCTACCTTGTTAAGACAGAGAAAGAGTTTCGGCCGCTGTCTGTTAGAGAAATTTCATTTCGTTGCTTCCAGGAAGCTACGTCACTAATTTTCTAATTAATGGATTGACTTATTCCTCCCATAGGCACGATTGCTGTTAGGTGGTACTAGACACGAGGGTTTTTGGGTCCGCACTATCTCCATGTGCTCTTGATCTCAGCACTTGATACGTATATGTATTGACCTAAAAACCTAGTTATCTGGCCAGGAGGGGATTCTGGAGATGCCCCGATGCTTGAGTATAGTGGCTTTAGCGGAGCGATGTGATGATAAATTTTGAAAACCGCGGGACACAACTGCAGGGGTGCTGTCGGGGTGCAGGGGAGGGCGTCTCCTTTCAGGTGTATTATTGTTACCCGAATGGAGACAACCCGAATGCTCAGTGATGCCTCAGGGGACACCGAAAAAACCTACGGTGGACACACTTTACCGTATAATTGGTGTACGCAGCCAAAAATACCATATTGGGGGTATCAATTATCAAGGCTCCCTACCAGTCTATACAAAGATAACCTTAACACCTTATAACCTCGCTGGGACACGTGGTGCTCACACTCATGGAGGCAACTACCGTATTGTCTCTATGTGGGTGGGGAAATTGGTCAGAATTGGTGGAATTCCCCGCAAGCTACCTGTATATCTGCAATTCCAATCCACTTTATGATCAGGCGTAAGATGAGTGTTACGCATGAATGCAGCTCTTCCGCCGCATTTATCTGGTGGCGGTAAAAGGCCTCGGAATTTCCACTAATAATTTTGCAGAGCAGCCCAAGGATCAAGTGAGGGGGGTAGTACTTTTCGCGAGAACATGTCGAGCATACATGTGGCCGCTGCTAGATTCGTGATAAATATGGCAGCTGATTTGGTTTTATTCAAAATACTTCTGAGTTTTTAACGCAAGACTCCAAGACCGCGGACTACAATCGTCTTAGGGAAGATATCTACTAGCAAATTTTATGCATCGCTGCCCCTGAATCAAATCCCAGAACAGATTAAAGACGCACACTTCCACTCGTACTTTCAACATGGGGGGCTGGCATGAAGTTGAGGACGCTCTTGGGTTACCATACACCTGCCTCTATGGCTTAGTGAATCTAATAGGTCAGAATCCAGATTTCCGGAAGAGAATCTCCACTTAGCGGGGACTTCTACAGGTGGGGAGAAAGGGAGGAATCCTATCGGTCTTACGATGTTTATTAGATGCAAAAAACGTAGGGTGTCTTACAAGTTTGAGGAATAAGAACTAGATATTCCCGGAGGCAGGGGTCTTCTTTTATTCCCTTTTGTATGTGCTCGCAAAGGCTAACACCTATACGCTGATTCCTACACGTTCACCGCTGGAATGAGATGGGATCCTTCAACGCTAATAGGCTCTTGCTTCAGCAGAAGAGACAACTGATTGGAGGGGCTGGATTATCCCACTACTGATTCCAATGCGTTTTACATACAACATTGAGACTGATTCAAGAGACTCAACGCTATGGCACTGCGAAATTGGTGCGGAGATGACCACAGTCTGGAGGTGGTCTTAGCGACGGTTACTTGCAGCGTTGACAAACGCAGTCGCAAATTTTACCCTAAGTAGGTTACTGGAGATGTACTCTCAGTTGTAACACGAGGGGCATACATTTACTCCGGTTTTGGGTGATAACGCGTCCTTTGAGGGCTGATGGCATTTTGAGAGCTCAACAGATGCTTCGATGTGGTGCTCTGGAAGCGGATATCTTCACTGCTTGTGGGAGGACTTCCCGGTGATCCAAACTTTTTTGGTGACCGTATGATGACGCATTTACAAGGGACGCATTGAAGTAACCGCTACTGTCACAGCAACTCAACTCACTCTAAGGGCAATATTCGACAATGTAGATACCAGATGACCCCATGTGCAACCGGGAAGCTCAGGAAATATTATATATGATCTCAGCGGGTCAGCGTCAAAAACCGATCTTGACTAATGGGATACATGATGGTCAGGCGCTCAGCCTTTTAAGATGTTCTTGGAGGAAATTGTGGCTTATGCAGTACTGAATAATGGAATTGGTTGGAGGCACTCAGGCAGGAAGGAGACTCCCTGCTCAAAAAATTTTTCGCAAGTTTGGGGCAGTTTTTATCCCTCTGTCCCACGAGAGAATACAAGCAGCCATCAACAGAATGTTTTTAGCTTTACCACAGTTGGTTCCGCCAAGAGCAGATATTGATTGGCGAGAATGGCCAAACTATAAGGACTCGAGATTTGGTATATCAGGGCTGGGAAGCTGGATTAGCATCTACATAGTGTTTGGCACCCAAGTGCGGCCCTGCAAGAATAGGTACAAAATTTAGGTGACCAGATAAGGGGAGCACATGAGAATGATCGTATACAAATCACGGGTTGGGGGCGTTGGGCCTGGAGAATGGACGTCCCTGTTGGGATTGTTGTTTGTGTTTTGTGCTGAGGCCCTACTGTTTGTACACAGTCTTCTTGTTCTCGTTGACATTGGGTTTGTTTTTTTTTTGTTTCTTGTCTTCAGAGAGCTAGGCGAGTAGCTGGAGGCTATTGACCTTTAAGTCCGCAGTTGACTGAATGTCCACTATAACTAGATAGTTACTGTTGGTGATTGTCAGCCGATAGTTGATGATTCATTTATCCTGCTGAGAAAAGATATCAGACAGCCGTATGAGGCTTAGGACAGAGTTTTAGATTGTGGTTTAGGTTGTTTTTAAAAAGTTTGCATATAATGAAAATTGGTATGGAGTATTTTGAGGTATTTTACTATATCCAAATGTGGAAATTATTTTAGACGACTTTGCCAAATGTACCTCATAACTTGTCAACTTTAATGTACTTTGTACTACCTCCTAAAGACATTTTGTAGAGAAAAGAGAGAAGCAGACTTGCGCATTTTATTAGTTTAAATAGGTTTGATTCATTTTTTTTGCAAATGGTAAAGTTTGCTCACTTTGCAAAATACATTTAATTTACAACACGTGGCATGATAAGTAATTTGCCCTTTTATATTTTTTGTTTTCACAAAATGTATACAATATAAGTTGGTGTTTGTTTAACCCCTTGTAAGACCAGATCATTTGCAGCCAGAGGAGGACTATCACCTCCCTAGGAAAACTTATGGATACTTAATATGGAAGACTAAGTTATAAATTCTTTCTTAATTTTTGTTATGATCAAATACATAGCTAGGACAGCGAGAAAGGTGTACCAGATAGGTATAGGATCAATGATAAGAGAATTTGCCTCTGTTTAGGGGGTGTTATACAGTGTTTTAATACATCTTAAAGGCGATTTTAATTTTATATCCGAAAATCATAGTATTCAAAAGGCACCTGTCAGGTAATAAAAATGCATCTACCACGCACCCACTAAGTGTTCTGGCGGTTTTGGATGTGTTTTATGGATTGCAGGTGTCTGTATGTGTCAATGGATCAAGATTGTCAATGTCAATTCTTTGAACTGAAGCTCGGGATAAAAGGACGCGATCACAAAGGTCGCTTGTAAAATAGCATTGATGAACCACTTGTTCTGAAACGCCGATGCGTTGTTTGGCATGGAGAAAGCAATGTAAATCAGACAGGTAAAAAAAATGTGTTAGAAGCGTGCTTGAGTCCGCTTTTCTGGCCTCCAACCATCATGGATCCAAAACATCGATGTGTGAACATCCCTAATTCAATGATTAAAGTTCTGCCTTTCTTGGGAATGAGGTATCTGGGGTCAAACTTGTTAGTCAGACTCGCCACGAGGCAGCAGAGTGAGGCTCATATTTACACCACGTTTGTCAACCTTGTTTCTATTAATTTATCAAGCTTCTTTGTCCCAGACCTGCTAAATTTGTATATGTGCTTACTCTAAATTGGGTGTACTGAAATTGCCTGTTAACAGGCATATATTGAGGTCTTCCTAGCGAGCCACAATGCAAATTTCTGTAAACATTGGGCCCTCACCTTCGCATGAGGTTACTTTGTGCGTATTCTTATATCAGTAAGGAGTGTGAGAATGACAACGCTCATTATTTGCATGGATTCTGAACATAAAAGCAATCAGTTTAGGACTCTATTAAACTACTGCTTAAACTCTCGTGTAGATTCATTTTGAAAGCCATAGTGGACAGCTTGTTAGATTTCTGCTTCAGCTCAGATTCGCATTAAAAAGAATGACAGATTACAGGATCCTGGAGTGCGACTCCTACCTTTGCACCATGTATAGCATGACCCTGCTGTTACTTGACCGTTCTTGCTTCTTTATGCCATTAATTAACACTGCTTTAGCCACTGGTCTCCATACTGCTTCCAGATCTTGACACTTTGACTCAGTCTTCAGCATACACAGCGGGAGTATATATTTCATTACTTATAATACCTTTTAACAGGACGGTTACAGCTCAAACAGCAGGATATGGGGTTATACGAAAAAGGCACCAGAAGAGTAATACCAGGTTTCCCATGATTTGATTTGTTACATGATATTCTTTCACTCCCAGCTTCTAAACTTAAAAATGTATTTGATGAGCGAGAGCTAAGAAAAGAGCAAAGACGATTGCTACAAATATATTGCACATGGACTGACTAGTCCTTTAGGCTGACCTGCTGGCCTGGTGATATGTGACTTGCAGGAGGATGTGGTCTGGTGTCTTGTAAATCTGATACAAGTGGTTTCTGGTTCGGTTTTGCAGCTTCATGCAGAGGAGTCCTGTAATAACAAAAAAACAGCAAGAAGCAACATTTTTATCAAATAGGACATTAAACATAGTTGTAATTACGTATCACACTATTTATTTTACCTGTTCAGAACATAGCGGGAAATGTATTAAGACTGGTATTAAAGTGAACCTGTCAGGTGGTGTATGTTGCTCTATCTGAGGTCAGGATGTGATAGAGGGAGAGATGCTGAGCTTTGTGATATATAGGGTTATATGATAGAGGGAGAGAAGCTGAGCTCTGTGATATATAGGGTTATATGATAGAGGGAGAGATGCTGAGCTTTGTGATATATAGGGTTATATGATAGAGAAGAGAAGCTGAGCTCTGTGATATATAGGGTTATATGATAGAGGAGAGAAGCTGAGCTCTGTGATATATAGAGTTATATGATAGAGGGAGAGATGCTGAGCTTTGTGATATATAGGGTTATATGATAGAGGGAGAGATGCTGAGCTCTGTGATATATCGGGTTATATGATTTGGAGCAGGATTTTTGAGTGAAAAGCAGAGTAAATCCTTATTGGACTTCTTAAGAGATAATAGGAGTCCTGCTTAGCCCGCCCACTTAGGGTATGTTCACACGGCTTATTTTGGTGTGCATTTCGCCACGTATTGCACGTTATACGTGGCGAAATGCGTGCCGCAATTACGGTAATCCATAGCTCTCATAGAGAACTATGGATTATGTGTCATCCCCCTGCGCGTACAATACAATCGTGTTGTACGCGCGGGGAGATAAATGACATGTCAATTGTTCACGGCGATCACAGGGAGTTTGCTGCTCCCCCCCCCCCCGTGCTTTGGGGATACGCGCTAATCAGTACGCGCTAAACACACGTACAGTACGTGCCACAATTATGCAGTGTGAACATACCCTTATAGTGATCGACAGCTTTGTGTGTATAGCGCATGAACATGTCAATGTGAAGGGGAATGGCTTGAATCCGCAAACTGCAGACAAAAGCTGTCCCCCTATGTGTTAAAAATGTTTTGGGCTTTAAAGCAGTGTAGAATGTGCTCGAATGTATGAACCTGTTCATAGATTTGGCGCTTTCTAGTTCCATTGCAACAACTCGGGCTCAGGTAAACCCTTTTAACTTGGTCTGCCTGTTCCAGCAATAATGCGCCTAGTGTTGCCGTCCTCCAGTCAATAATGTATAGAATCATACGGTTGTGGTGTGAGATGCCCCCAGATTGTTCCCACATCTTGGGCGCACTACAAAGTGGCACAGGGGCACCAAAATGCGCCTGCTCATAAATCTACAGGCTGTTCCAGTTTTTGGGCTGAAAGGACACCAGACCACTGGCAACAGTTCCGTACATACATGCCGCCTCAAGTGCAGCACCTTTAGGCCCCGTTCACACGGCTTATTGCCGGCGTAATTGCGGGGACGGATTTCGCCCCGCAATTACGCCGGCAGCTGTGCAGCGGTGGGGGGGGGGGACGACTGTCATTATCTACAGCGCGTACACGCCGTAAATAATTGACATGTCACTTTCTTCCCCCGCGGCGAATTCGCCGAGCGGGGAGGAAAGACAGAATCCATAGTTCTCTATGAGAGCAGTGGATTACCGTAATAGCTGGGACGGATTGGAGCCGTACTGCAGCGCAAATACGGCGCGCAGTACGGCTCCAATCAGTCCCAGAATAAGCCGTGTGAACGAGGCCTTAGTGTTCTAATTTGGAGTGGCTTTGCCACATTGCCAGACATCTGTGAACCCGGTCAAAGAAAAATGCTCCAGAATTGTTATTTCATAGGGGATACAATCAGTAACTAAAACATTCTTCTGGAAAAAGCACCTGACACCACTAGTGATTGCAAGGAACACTGGGAGGAGTTTTCTACTCGAACATGATCTAATAAAGGTACAGTCAAATGTTGTTTATGAAATTTAAAGTGTAGCTAGAATTAAACACAGCTTTTCCAAAATCAAAAGCACAGAGAATAATAAGAACATTTTTATCCGATTATTAAATATTCATTTCTGCACTTATCGGACTCCTTTTTTTTTACTAACCCTTCACCTAAAAAAAATTGATTTCCTGCACTGATTGCTCACTCGGAATGTAATCATCAAATTGAATACATATTTTCAACTTAACTGTCTGATAAACCAAAAAAAAGAAAAATCAAACCAAGGTATCCACCTCAACAGCGGTCCCCAACCTTTTTTCTACCAGGGACCGGTTTGATGCACGACAATTTTTCCACGGCCCAGTGGGGGGAGGGGGCGGGGTTATTATGGGCGGGGTTATGGAGGGGGTTGGATGTTTAGAATCCCCAATAAAGTGTATACTGTGTCATTTAGGGGTATCGTATGAGGTAACCAGTATTTTATAACTGGAGACTGATTGTCAGCTCTGTGGGTCACTATTATATTAATAATGCTGACCCACAGAGCTGATAATCAGTCTGCAGTAATATTGGTCAGCTCTGTGGGTCAGCATTATACATGTATATAATATACATATGTAATCAGCTCTGTCATTATAGAGATATATGCCCCCTGTAATAATAAATATATCCCCCCAGTAGTGATAGTGATACATAGCTGCCCCAGTAGTGATAGTGATACATAGCTGCCCCCAGTAGTGATAATGAAACATAGCTGCCCCAGTAGTGATAGTGATACATAGATAGCTGCCCCCAGTAGTGATAGCTAGCTGCCCCCAGTAGTGATAGCTAGCTGCCCCCAGTAGTGATAGCTGCCCCCAGTAGTGATAGCTGCCCCCAGTAGTGATAGCTAGCTGCCCCCAGTAGTGATAGCTGTCCCCCAGTAGTGATAGCTGTCCCCCAGTAGTGATAGCTGGCCCCCAGTAGTGATAGCTGGCCCCCAGTAGTGATAGCTGTCCCCCAGTAGTGATAGCTGCCCCCAGTAGTGATAGCTAGCTGCCCCCAGTAGTGATAGCTAGCTGTCCCCCAGTAGTGATAGCTGTCCCCCAGTAGTGATAGCTGTCCCCCAGTAGTGATAGCTGGCCCCCAGTAGTGATAGCTAGCTGCCCCCAGTAGTGATAGCTGTCCCCCAGTAGTGATAGCTGTCCCCCAGTAGTGATAGATAGCTGCCCCCAGTAGTGATAGATAGCTGTCCCCCAGTAGTGATAGATAGCTGTCCCCCAGTAGTGATAGCTGTCCCCCAGTAGTGATAGCTGTCCCCCAGTAGTGATAGCTAGCTGGCCCCAGTAGTGATAGCTAGCTGGCCCCCAGTAGTGATAGCTAGCTGGCCCCCAGTAGTGATAGCTGTCCCCCAGTAGTGATAGCTGGCCCCCAGTAGTGATAGCTAGCTGGCCCCCAGTAGTGATAGCTGGCCCCCAGTAGTGATAGCTGGCCCCCAGTAGTGATAGCTAGCTGGACCTAGTAGTGATAGCTGCACCCAGTAGTGATAGTTGGCCCCCAGTAGTGATAGCTTGCCCCCAGTAGTGATAGCTAGCTGGCCCCCAGTAGTGATAGCTGTCCCCCAGTAGTGATATCTGTCCCCAGTAGTGATAGTTGGCCCCCAGTAGTGATAGCTAGCTGGCCCCCAGTAGTGATAGCTAGCTGGCCCCCAGTAGTGATAGCTGTCCCCCAGTAGTGATAGCTAGCTGTCCCCCAGTAGTGATAGCTGTCCCCCAGTAGTGATAGCTAGCTGTCCCCCAGTAGTGATAGCTAGCTGGCCCCCAGTAGTGATAGCTGTCCCCCAGTAGTGATAGCTGTCCCCCAGTAGTGATAGCTGGCCCCCAGTAGTGATAGCTAGCTGGCCCCCAGTAGTGATAGCTAGCTGGCCCCCAGTAGTGATAGCTAGCTGCCCCCAGTAGTGATAGCTAGCTGGCCCCCAGTAGTGATAGCTAGCTGGCCCCCAGTAGTGATAGCTGGCCCCCAGTAGTGATAGCTAGCTGCCCCCAGTAGTGATAGCTGGCCCCCAGTAGTGATAGCTGGCCCCCAGTAGTGATAGCTGGCCCCCAGTAGTGATAGCTGGCCCCCAGTAGTGATAGCTGGCCCCCAGGGGTGATAGCTGGCCCCCAGTCGGGATAGCTGCCCCGAGTAGTGATAGATAGCTGGCCCCCTGTAGTGATAGATAGCGGCCCCCAGTAGTGATAGCTGTCCCCCAGTAGTGATAGCTGGCCCCCAGTAGTGATAGCTGGCCCCCAGTAGTGATAGCTGGCCCCCAGTAGTGATAGCTGGCCCCCAGTAGTGATAGCTGGCCCCCAGTAGTGATAGCTGGCCCCCAGTAGTGATAGCTGGCCCCCAGTAGTGATAGCTGGCCCCCAGTAGTGATAGATAGCTGCCCCCAGTAGTGATAGATAGCTGGCCCCCAGTAGTGATAGATAGCTGGCCCCCAGTAGTGATAGCTGGCCCCCAGTAGTGATAGATAGCTGGCCCCCAGTAGTGATAGATAGCTGGCCCCCAGTAGTGATAGCGGCCCCCAGTAGTGATAGCTGTCCCCCAGTAGTGATAGATAGCTGCCCCCAGTAGTGATAGATAGCTGCCCCCAGTAGTGATAGCTGGCCCCCAGTAATGATAGCTGCCCCCAATAGGCAGCCAGGACAATAAAAAAAAAAAAAAAAAAAGAAGTAGTAGTAGTCACTTACCTTTCCCGGATCCTCGGCCGAGCTCCTCCTCACAGCAGCCGACATCCGACGGCACTGAGCGGCGCGGGGGGGGTGTGACGTCACTGTGCATCACACTCCCTGCGGCGCTCATTGCTGTAGATACGGCGCTCAGTGAGCGCCGCATCTACAGTGATAGGGAAAGCAGGGGCGGTGATGCATCGCTCCTGCTTTCCCTGTACCGATGCTGCCTCACACTGAGCGCAGCTGCTAGGTCTGTGCGGCCGGATTACATCGGCCGCGCAGACCAGATGCCGACCGCCCGGACTAGAGTCACCGGGCGGCCGGCATCATGTTAGCCCGGGGCCGCGGACCGGCGGTTGGGGACCCCTGGACTACAGTATTCGCTTTTTTACCATGAGCCCTTTTGATTTAAATTTCAGTGAAGCAACCAAGGATTATACAGAGAATGAAATAATTATTTGATCAGGGCAGCTGGGACCACAGTCACCAAGAAAACCATTGGAAACACATTATGCCGTAATGGTTTAAAATCCTGCAGTGCCCGCAAGGTCCCCCTGCTCAAGAAGGCACATGTGCAGGCCCGTCTGAAGGTTGCCAATGAACACCTGGATGATTCTGTGAGTGACTGGGAGAAGGTGCTGTGGTCAGATGAAACAAAAATTTAGCTCTTTGGCACTAACTCAACTCACTGTGTTTGGAGGAAAAGAAATGCTGCCTGTGACCTAAAGAACACCATCCCCACTGTCAAGCATGGAGGTGGAAACATTATGTTTTGGGGGTGTTTCACTGTTAAGGGCACAGAACTACTTCACCGCATTGATGGGAGAATGGATGGAGCAATGTATCATAAAATTGTGACAACCTCCTTTCCTCCGTCAGGACACTAAAAATGGGTCGTGGCTGGGTCTTCCAGAAAGACAATAACCCCAAACATACAGCCAAGGCAACAAAGGAGTGGCTCAAAAAGAAGCACATTAAGGTTATGGAGTGACCTAGCCAGTCGCCAGACCTTAGTCCCATAGAAAACTTATGGAGGAAGTTGAAGCTCCGAGCTGGCAAGCGACAGCCTCAAAATCTTAATGATTTACAGATGATCTGCAAAGAGCAGTGGACCAAAATTCGCCCTGACATCATCAACTACAAAAAAGTCTGACTGCTGTGCTTGCCAAAATGGGTTTTGCCACCAAGTATTAAGTCTCATTTGCCAGAGGGATCAAATACTTATTTATCACTGCACAATTCAAATACATTTATATAATTTATACAATGTGATTTTCTGGATTTTATTTTGGATATTCTGTCTCTTGATGTTACAATTCACCTACCCTTAAAATTATAGACTGTTCATGTCTTTGTCAGTGGGCAAACTTACACAATCAGCAAGGGTTCAAATAACTATTTCCTTCACTGTAAGTCTATACACAATAAGGAATGTTATCCCTTTTGATTGACTTCCCCTCTATGAGCTCTAGTAGCACAGCAGAGAGGATTACTTAAAGGGGTTGTCTCACTACATTGATTCATCTTACCTTAGTCCTGTTTTCTTGGTTTCATTTTGAATTCAGGGGCATGATTTCTGGCTTCTACTAGACTGTAGTAGAAGCCAGGTCTGTAGCTATAGTAACCTGAGGAGCTGATGCAGCCCATACAGGTGGGGATATCTAGGAATAGGTAGGATACTGTTAATGGACATATATTACAAAGTGACTTGTTTCTGCAAGATCTTTAAAATAAAAAGCAATCCTCGTAGTGAGAAAACCCCTTTAACATTCTTTTCCTTGCCCACCATAAGACTAATAGAGATAAACATTACTATCACGACCTGATAAGGGTGAAGGACGTGGAACTCCCCTTTTCACTGGTACTAATTCAGTGTACACTTTAAGAGAACCTGTCACATAATTTATGGCCCCCCCTTGCTGAGTACAGCACAAGCTAGTGACAGACATGCTGTTTCCAGCGCTGTGTCCCTTACTCTGTAAGGTGCAGGAGTTTAGGAGTAATTAATGCACAAATCTGGCAGAAAAGAGTACCCCGCTCACCTACCTCACAGCTGATTAACCTATTACTTTGAATAGGTAGAAACATGTGTATAACTGTCAAGTGGGTGTGGCTAGCATTGGGTGGGTGGGGCTACCACCTGCTCATGAATAAGCTGGACTCTTTTCTGGCTGCAAACAGACAGATTTGAGCATTAACTGCTCTGAAACTCCAGCATCTTACAGAATCAGGGACACAGCGCTGGAAACAGCAGGCCTGTCACTAGCTTGTGCTGCCTTCAGCAAGGGAGGAATAATCTATGTGACAGGTTCCCTTTAAGTGTAGTTTCACACTATAAACCATACCCTCTATCTGTTCTATATATCCACACCTCTCAAGTGTCCCTCAGTATGATATAGATCAATTACACATTTTATTCAATGAACCATAAGTGTCTCTCTTTGATCATCCAAAAAGTTGGGCATTATGTATATTTCAATTGCTAACAGTAACCAACGTGTGTCCATTGCCTAGAACAAAGAAACCTTGTGTAGGTTTCTGCTGTTTTCTGCCATATGCTGAAATAGAAGAGACAGCAGATGCAGAGTGAGAAAGATACGCTGATGCTTACATAGTGATCTATGCTATTCTGTCCCACATAACAGCGTGTATGACCAACATACACGTCAGTCAGAAGCCGCAATTCAGAGGTACACAAATAAGACATGGTGCATTTTTTATGCAATTCAGAGTTTGGCTGCTTATGCTGATGTTTGTGATGAAATCTCTACATTATATTAATATATGTTGATTTTTTGTTCAACAATAAATGTGAATTCTTGATCATGGAAAAATAAGAAATCCTCTAAAAATAAGTCTTAGCTCGTCTTTATACATGAAAAAACTTTGAGACTCTCGGTTCACATATTTTGATCAAAAGATGTTTAAGCTGCCCACGACTTTCAACGTGATCTCAAAATCGGGCAGTCCTATCCTATCTTTACCTCTCAATCGAGCCAATCAGGCCTCCCGCTGGGTCAACCGACCTCCATTATTCAGAGAGAAAAAATAAAAAAAAACACCCAACCTGCAAAGCTGCCCTTCTTATGACAGCCTGTGAGAGTGGGCGGGGACAGAAACCCAAAATGGAAGCACCCCTTCCTTTCCATCTAGGTTAAAATCAATGTACACCAAGTATAACGTATGTTTCTGCACACAAAAACATTTCTGAAAAAACGTATGCAAACCTGCAAACCTTAGCTCGTCTTTAGGCGCAAAAATTAATATAAGACATGGTCTTATTTTCGGAGAAACAGGGTATCATCACTTGTGTGTTTCCAAGTTAGTAGGAATACTCACCATTTAGAAACATGTGGGATATACTTCTCCTTATTGTCCTGCAGAATAGTCATTGGGCTGCAGCTGATGTAATGCAGGTAGTCCTGGGTGTGCTTCTGTCAAACAGACAACATTGGCAGGGTGATATAAGCTGTATGTCCTTTATAGAACATCCATTATGCATCTACAGGAAGAATTTGGGCACATTCACATGACGGACTCAGACCCTGAAATTTTCAGTGCTAAATCCACATTTTCAATGGAAAATCCACACTTGTAAACATGGATTTCAGACGAGGATACAACACTGATTTTCAGATTTTTCCCCTCCTATATACTATATGGGAGACACGGAACTCACCTCAAAGAGTTGACATGTCACTTATTTTTTGCGCTTACAATATCACGGAAAATAAGTGATTTTACATTGGAATCAATTGGAGGCATTTTACAGTCTGATTGGAGGCTGATTGTGAGGCGGGTTCAGTGCTCAATGTGCCCCAAAATCAGCATCCAAATCCATAATGTGAACAGACCCTTACCACACTACCAATAATTGACAATATATTTTTATATTTTTTACAAAACAACTCGTTGAATTTAATCCCAGGCCTTTCATTTCTCATTGCATTTGTTTTTTCCTCCTCGCCTTCTAAGACCAATAACTTTTTTATTTTTACATTATTTCTACTGTACTTATCAGGGTTTGCTTTTTTATGGGACAAAATGTACTTTAATGGTATCATTGATCTAACTTATAATGTCCTGGGAAACCCTCTAAAAAATTCCATTTGGGTTGGAATGTGAAAAAAACCTAACTGAACCATTTTTGCAGGGATATTGGGCGACATGTATGAACGGGGCTGCGCCAGAAGTCTGGTATCTTATTGGCCCGACATCTAGCGGAGCCCCGTTCGCTATAGTTTAAAGTCAGCCATACACCAATATCAGGCACATTACAGAGCGCCTGCGGGATTTTGTAATGCGCCTGATTTCAGGAGGCAGGGCGCACTAGAACCGTATGAAGCTATAGATTTATAGCTTCAGTATGGCAATTCCATGCGCATTACTGCCTGAACAAGTAAACCACTTTCAAAGTGGTTTACCTGAGACAGAATTGTCGTCTTAGCGCTAGAATGCGCCTGATTTATGACCCTCTGTAGACCTGGTTCATAAATCAGGCACATTCTACACTCACCGTCCACTTTATTAGGTACACCTGTCCAACTGCTCGTTAACACTTAATTTCTAATCAGCCAATCACATGGCGGCAACTCAGTGCATTTAGGCATGTAGACATGGTCAAGACAATCTCCTGCAGTTCAAACCGAGCATCAGTATGGGGAAGAAAGGTGATTTGAGTGCCTTTGAACGTGGCATGGTTGTTGGTGCCAGAAGGGCTGGTCTGAGTATTTCAGAAACTGCTGATCTCCTGGGATTTTCACGCACAACCATCTCTAGGGTTTACAGAGAATGGTCCGAAAAAGAAAAAACATCCAGTGAGCGGCAGTCCTGTGGCAGAAATGCCTTGTTGATGCCAGAGGTCAAAGGAGAATGGGCAGACTGGTTCGAGCTGATAGAAAGGCAACAGTGACTCAAATAGCCACCCATTACAACCAAGGTAGGCAGAAGAGCATCTCTGAACGCACAGTACGGCGAACTTTGAGGCAGATGGGCTACAGCAGCAGAAGACCACACCGGGTGCCACTCCTTTCAGCTAAGAACAGGAAACTGAGGCTCCAATTTGCCCAAGCTCATCAAAATTGGACAGTAGAAGATTGGAAAAACGTTGCCTGGTCTGATGAGTCTCGATTTCTGCTGCGACATTTTCGGAGGGTAGGGTCAGAATTTGGCGTCAACAACATGAAAGAAATGGATCCATCCTGCCTTGTATCAACGGTTCAGGCTGGTGGTGGTGGTGTCATGGTGTGGGGAATATTTTCTTGGCACTCTTTGGGCCCCTTGGTACCAATTGAGCATCGTTGCAACACCTTGTTGAATCTATGCCACGAAGAATTGAGGCAGTTCTGAAGGCAAAAGGGGGTCCAACCCGTTACTAGCATGGTGTACCTAATAAAGTGGCCGGTGAGTATACACAAATATAATGTGCATGAAAATTGGTGTTTAAACGCCAAAATTCATACATGTCGCCCTTTATTTTTATGGAGTTCACTGTTCGGTATAATTGACATGTTATCTGTTTTCTGCAGATCGGTAGGATTTTGGTGATACAAAATGTGTAGAGCTTTTGTTATGTTTCAGTACTTTTAGAAAAAAATAAAAATATTCTATATTTTATTAAATTTGTGCTGAAGTGCCAATTACTGCGACCAATGATGTTCTTGTTTTTTTACTTATGGGCCTGAGTGAAGGCTTGTCGCTGAAGTGTAGTTTTTACTGGTATGATGCGACTTTTTTTTTTTTTTTCCCCAATAATTCTTATTGAATTTTTCGACAAATAAAATATATTGATAACAAGAGTAATGACATTCATTTAGGCATATACAGATTGCAAGCAATGTTAAAACATTTATGACATGGTAGCTCAACAGTATTTATACATACACAGGTTGCGATACTTCTTCTTCGCAAGATAACAATGAATGGTAGTGATCTGATTACAATCCATCCCTGATGTGTAATGATAGGTTTGGGTTATAGCCTAGATAGTTCATGATATCATATGGCTGGTATTGGCGGGGGTGTACCTTGATAGCTTACAGCAAGAACAAGAGCCGACACCTCTCCGCGAGAGCCGAAATGGTGGAGGAAAGTATATGCATAGCCGTATGAGGGTGACCATTCAATAATATCTCATTCCTCTGTAACAAACGGACAGTCTGCAAACATATGTGCAGCAGCGTGTAACTTAAAATAGAAGGAAGGAATGAAACTGGGGTGGGACGGAAAAGTGGGAGAAGGGGGGGGCGTCTGGTCGCATCGGCGTCTGGGAGCTCCAATCGGGTTTATGAGTAATTATGTCCGCGAAGTTGGGTATTCTGCCATCCACTCCGCCCATCTTGAAAAGAACTTAAACTGAGTTCCCTCCCTAAATGCTAATATTTTTTCGTACCCGCAATTTATAGACACAAATCAATAACCTCTGCGCCAAGGGGGGCTGACCCCTCCCCAAAACCGTCAGTGATTGCCTATCTACACCAAAAAAATGCTTACTATTGTTCTATTTAGAAAGGAACATTTTTGAATCTATCAAAATAGGCAAAACGGGAGTTGGGGGGCAGGGAAACCTTGCGAACTTAGATGAAGAGATGGGATTTTTTCCAAAATATTGCCCAGTTGCGGCAATTCCAAAAAATTTTCAGAAGAGACCTTGGACCCACACCCTCTCCAACATAGAGGAGATAGTGGGGTAATATGAAAGTCGAGGGGCGTTATCCCAAACGGTAAAAATTTTTTTTGATTTTGTTCCTTAAAACGGGTTTGACGCAAAAGACCTATGGGCCCACTGTAACCCCCCAAACCATTGCGATTTTAAAATGTTTACCCAGGTCCCTTTCCCACTTGAGAATACGTCTTCTTATAAAAAGTCGTTTTGGGGGTTTTAATATTTTGAAAATGTCAGTCCCTTTTTTTGAGTGTTAGAGAGCTTTTTTTTTTTGGGATGGAAAGGATAGGTGTTAAGTTTCTAAAGTCGTAATTTTAAATCTGTTTTTAGGAAGTGAGCATTTTTTAGTTTTTTTGGAAGGGGTCATTTAGGTGGCAGACTATTTTTAGATTGGAAGAAAAAAAGGGGAAGCGCGTTTTTTCAAACGGGTCCTGTACGGTTTTTAGGCCCCTCGTTCCCGTTGGAGAATTTTATATGGGGAGAAATGGACAAGATTGAATCGTATCGGGACTCATTATATGGAATAGAAGGGTAAAAAACTGGTTTCCCAACAATCCCCAATATATCAAGGAAACTTTGATCGGTGGGGAGGGGGGGGTTCCCCGAGGTTGAGAGGAGGAAAGGATTTAGCAAAAAATGCCTTAGTGAAGAATTGACTAGGGCACGGCCTCCATAGCCCCCAAAAATTTATTTTGGAGGGTTCCCACCTTGTTGTAGCTAAACCCCCAGGGTAACCCTACATATGGGGGCTTTTAGAAAGGGAGCCCACCCCTCCAAACAGATCATTTTTATGCATATAGGGGGTTTTTTATACGTGGGCGTTTTGATTGCCAAATGAATTTTATTGAGCTGTGATTAAACAAAGCAAACACCGAGTTTGGATAGGAATAGGGGGGTTTCCCAGAAAATATAGTTTTTTAGGGAGAAAACATTTTTATATAAAATTTTTTCCCAGCCAAGAGTTTACCCTTTTTTTGGAGTTTCATCAATTTCTTTGCGAAAAGAGCATACAAAGGAAATTTAAAAATTGGGTTTTAGCCAGTTGGAACATGTTTGGGTGAGAACTACCCCCGGGTAGGCAGTGTCTGATTCTCCAATGGAAGGGAAGGGGGCTTTTTTTTTTTGGATCTCTGAAAGTTCGGGTAGAAATCAGGGCCATCGTTTTGAGGTTTAAATTTTTTTATAGTAAGAGATTTTCCAAAATGTTGCAAGAACCCCCATCACTGAGGGCAGATCGAGCCGGATTGGAAAATGTTAGGATGACATCGCCTCAAAGAGAGAAGAACATTGTTTAGGTGCAGTTGTGATCCCCAAAATGCCTAGTTTTGATCTAATTGCTTCTGCAAAAGGGCTCCATCAGCAAAACGAACAAGAGGGGGAAAAGAGGGCATCCCGGGCGACCCCCGTTAGTTATTTGGAAAGGGGTTTTAGAGAGGATATTATTGGAAACACCGGGCCGAGGGAAAGTATATTAAAAGATTGATAGCTTTAAGATAGGGCCTGTGAACCGAATTCTTACACTGAGAACCGAATTTCCATGTATTCTAAAAAAAACGAAAGCCTTCTCTGCATCTAAAAATAAAGCAAGAAGGTACTTATTGGTTTAATATGGTGATGATATTTATTATCTTCGGTGGCATCTGGGAGCCTTCGCCCTTTGGAAACCCCACCTGGTCTGCCCGCATCCCTGTTGGCAAAATATCTACAATCGTTTTGCTATTATTTTTCAAACACCTTGTGTCCGAATTAAGTAGCGAGATGGGCGAAAGTTAGCCGCGAGTCAGGCCCTTTCCCCGGGTTTTTGGGGTCTTAATTATGGTAGCTTGTAGCATTCCGGGGGTAAGGTGCCTTTGCCATAGCTGAATTGCATATGTCGACCCGGGGGTTTGGGTTCAAGAAAGGGGGGGAAAAGGGTTTTTAGATATTCGTTGGAGAAATCCATCTGGGCCGGGCCTTTCCCCTGAAAAAGACCGTATAGTTGGCCACTTGCTAAGTAAATGGGGAAATGATCTTATTAATCATTCCAAAGATAAGGGGGGGGATTTTTAAAAGAGGATAAAACTTTTGGGTTCCTCAGTTTGCGGGAATTTGTAGAAGGCGCACCCTTAAGTTATAGATTTTGGGATAGAAGTCGCTGAAGGCGTCAGCAAACTTGTGGGGCATTTTATTTTTAGATTTTTCGGGGGACATTAGGTAAGGGATAGTGGATTTGTGCCGTAGCAAAGCTACCCTATTGCCATTAATTTGGAAGGTTTTTTTATGAATTTATAATAGGGTTAATTTTTTGTTTTTTTGTTTGGTTTTTCAAAAATTTGGGTAGTGGTGTTTCCCTAAGTCTTGTCGGCCTTATGAATCTAGATGGGTTTTTGGAAGGGTTTTGTTTGTGTTAGCCTCTACCACTCAAATGCTCGCTAATTCTCCCATTTTCTGATCTTTGTTTTTTAATTTTAGAGGGAAATTTGTATTAGAATGCCTCTGATAAATGCTTTGTGTGCGTTCCAAAAAGAATGGGTTTTGGGCTTTAGTGTTTATTTAAAGAAAAAATTGAGTAAAATTTTATTAATATATCTCTCTGGAGATTGGGGTCAAGAATATCTGGTGTTGTTTCGCCATGAAAAGGGGTAGGGCCCGGGGTTTTCTTGATAGACCTCGTAAAAGGTGCTGGGGCCGACCAAAAATCTACCAATTTCAAATTTCTCTATGGACTGTAGGATTTATCCATCCACCAAAACATATCTATCCTAGAATAAGTTTGATGTCTGGTTAAAAATAAGTGAAATCTTTTTCTGAAGCATGGGTCACTCCAACGTCGTAAGGGAAGATTGTCTTATCCAGGATGACAGCCTCGCGGACGGGACGGGGGTCGTAAAGAAGAGTCCACCCAAGGGTCAGAGACCAGGGTTGAAATCTCCACAAAAAAAAACCCTGCCCGGGGGAAACTTTTTTGCTTTTTGTTGTTTTTTTTTTAAATCTAAGCCGTTGGAGTTGGGGCGTATATATTGGTAAAAGTTTTATTTACATTTGTTCACTCACAAACCCAAATTTTAAAAATCTCTCCGGGGTCGAGGATTGGGAGATTAAGGGAAATGCAACTGTATCCTTAATTGCAATAGCCCCCACCAGCCTTTTTTCTTATCCATACGGAAAAAATAATATGGGGATTTGTTTTATGGCCGGAGTCTTTTGTATCGAAGGAAGAAGGTTGTTTTCTTGGACCCACAAAACTCCGTTTTCAGTCTAGAACCTCCTTCCATAAACATGGGCCCCTTAAAATGGATTTAAATCCTCTAAAAATTTAAATGTAATTTTTTAAAACCCATATTTGTGGAATAAGCGAGCTTAACATTTTAATACAGACAATGTAAAATTTATGAGAAGGATGGGGGAACTAAAGTTCTTTACGGGCGCCGATGCGACCAGGGGGGAGTGGGAAAAGAGAAGGAGAAGGGAAACAAACTAGATACATAAAAAAAGAACCATAAGGGGCAGTTTTAAAACTGCGCAAAATACCCGGGGGCGGCGGATTTGCCTAAAAAAACATTGATATCGGTGTAAAAGAAAGGGATCTCAATTAACCGAGAATCAATGCCCCAAAGCGGGCATGGGGAATACAATAAGATTTTAAACGGATCATGTACCCCCCTGTGGACCACCCCTGGGGAAGTTTAGAGACGACGGGGCAGCTGGGATTGGGGGATTTCTAGAAGCGGGAGTTCCCTTGATACACTTTTCCCCTCCTCTGGAAATGCAAGGATAAGGGTTTTTTGGGCCCCCTTTTTTCTTATTATTAGTTTGGTTGGGAACCCCCTGATGCGACTTTTTGATTACTTCTTATTCTAATTTTTTTGGGACAAGAAATGAACAAAAAAATGCAATTTTGCCGTTGCAAATTTTTTACTTTTTACAGTGTTGACCGAACAGGATAAATGAGGTTTATGTTTTAGGGAATCGGGCTTTAGAGACATGGTGTTACCATTTCTGTATTTTTTTATTTTTTTATCTTTGTAAAATGGCAATTTTTTTTTTTTTATATAGATTTTTTAAACTTTTTTTTTTTTCTTATACATGCAGTCCCCCCTAGGGTACATGAACATTAGGGGGGAAATTTTTTGTACAACAATTCAGGAAGTAAGAAGAATAAAACGAATCCACTGTGTGTCAGTATAAAACCTCGTTTATTTAGAAGCCAAAAGCAAACAGAATAATCCAAGATAAAGGTACATCTCACGCGTTTCAGGCCTAGTACATAATGGCCCTTAGTCGTAGAAGAATTATTCTATGACTAAGGCCATTATGTACTAGGCCTGAAACGCGTGAGATGTACCTTTTATCTTGGATTATTCTGCTTGCTTTTGGCTTCTAAATAAACGAGGATTTTATACTGCACTACATCAGCTGGACATTCGTTTATTCTTCTGTGGAATCCTGCACCTGCCAGTGCAGTCCGTGCTGATTTGCTACCTTGGGTGAGCTGGTGTTTGTTTTCTCATTGTTTCCATCAGTAAGTGATATGAACAGTAACATTGCAGCTAAGGAAGCCTTCATTGGGCTTCTAGTTGCCATAGTAACCACTCTGCACCCTGCAGTCTCGTCACAGGGAGGAATGCGGTGTCTAAATGTTTAAATTGCAGGGATCAGAGCCATTCTGATTACTGCTAAGAGCTGCAGGTGTCAGCTGTAATTAACAGCCAGCACGTGCCATGTATACCTAGTGGACATAGCAAGTGAGCCCGCTTCATACTCCTGTATTGACAATAACTGTACCCATTCATCCACTGTTGCTAAGGGGTTAAAACGGTTTCTTCCTGTATGTCCCTGTCAACAGCATAATGTGGACGGATAGGACAGATGGAATTTTTAATGAGCATACTATTCTATGAAATATGGCCCTAGACTCCTCCCCTTGTGTTATTTTCTGTCCTCTGGGTTGTAGGATAGGCGGTTGCAGACTGTTAACTTAACGGGGTGTCCTGGGAGTTAAAAAAGCTTAGTGGTCTGTCGGGGCATGATTAAAAATAGAAGATAAGAATAATACTTACCTCCCGGATGCTCCTGTTCAGTTCTAGCATCCAGTCCGTTTATCCATGTGACAGGTGCAGGTAAGTATTATTCTTATCTTCTATTTTTTATCATGTCCCAACGGACCAACAAGGTTTCTTACCTCCCAGAACATCCATTTAAAGGGATTGTCTCACCACGCTGTTTCACAGAGCCACAAGCAGCTTTAGATTCATGCTTCATGTCTCTTCCTGGTTAGTCCGTTGGTGATTCTGTAGCAGTGATTAGCATATTAGCTCTGTATTTTCAGCTCTTCTAATTGCACTGACTACAGGGAGTGAAATATGTACCTGTCTGTCTAGTAGTTTAACACCTTGTGGTCATTTGCGTTATTACGTGTGTATATGTCTTTTGTAGTAGGTTACTATATCGTGAAAATATGTTTTTCAGATAGATCACTTAGTCTAGCATGAGGTCCCTTCCTTTGGATCTACTTGCTATATCCCCATCATTATGCTGCTGTCAGGGATGTAAAAGAAATGTACAAGTTAGTATGTAAATAAGCTCTCGCCAGTGGGTCCAGCTTCAAAATGCTTTTATTGTTCATTTCACACTTCTGGCAGACTTTTTAGGACCACAGGTTTCAACAGTCTGAAGAGATGATCAAAAGCTCGAGTCAGACAATCGGGATCCAGGGATTCATAAAGAATTATGGAATTGCTACTTGTCGTATCTGCATACTGGTTCCCTATTTGAGTATTAGGGAACAGAACGCATGCAAAATCAAGTCTTCCTTCTTTCCTAGAACCACGGGTGGGGAAAAACAGAGAACTGCTAATAGGAATATAGCAGCAACACCATGTATGGTAGTAGAATGTAGCTGGGGCTCAGCCGGGTCTGATGATACCAGAGCCGCCTTTCCGTGGCTTCCCCAGGAGAATTTATGACCCATCTGAGGTTATGAGACTCAAGCCACTTGGCCCAGAGCGGAGGGGGCATCAAACGGTCCCAGGTGTGACCAGCTAGGGTTAAAAGCATGTTGCGGGCAGCAACTCCCTATTGTCTTCTGAATGAGGGTTATGTTGTGTTAGCAGGGGCGTAACTACCGGGGTAGCAGATGTAGCAGCTGCCCCGGGGCCCGGCGCAGCTGCTACCACATCCACCACCCCTGTAGTGCCGCTCCTGGGCCTGCCGGCAACGGACATACTAGTTCACTGCCGGTGGGCGGGGAGCTGAGGGGCGCATACTGCCTCTGAACGCCCGAGCCCCCCGGCCTGAGCGTTCAGAGGCAGCGCTGCCTGGAGATAGCAGAGTGGAGCGTGGCCGCTCTGCTACTTCCCCTGCCGGCTCTCTGTGTCCCCTGGGCGGCGCAGTGACGTCACATCACTGCGCCGCCCGCGCTGAGCAGAGAGGCTGCAGCGCGGCGCATCGGGGGAGTGCAGAGTGAGGTAAGTAAGTGATTTATTATTTTACCTGCCCTATAGCCTGCCTAAATAGCCCCCTGCCTGCCTATATACCCCCAGCCTGCCTACATAGCCCCCAGCCTGTCTACATAGCCCCCCAGCCTGTCTACATAGCCCTCAGCCTGCCTATATACCAGGGCTGTGGAATCAAAGTCGGAGTCGTGGAGTCAGAGGCTATTTTGCGGGAGTCGGAGTCGTCATAAAATGGACCGACTCCGACTCCAAAATATATAATAAGTTGGTCCAGTTAGTTCGATGCAGTGTAAAGAGCAAGAGGAATTGGGTCCGGCCAGTGCTGCTGCTCCCATATCTCAGCCTCATCACATGAGGAGTGTAATTGATGACATGGAGCAGGCAAAGCCCTGCCCCAGGGGAAAAGATTCCGCTCCCAGGGCAAACAGATTTCAGCAAAATTTTTCACCTGTTTTCAAAGAAGTAGAAGAGTTCAACCTTTCATCAACACTGACTGTGGCTGATACAATTCCTTTATACCCTGACATTGTTAGAGATGTTGCCCCCGTGGTCACTGCTTTGCGCCCAACCCAAGTTAATGTAGAGAGGCCGTTCTCTAGCCTGGAAATAATGAGGTCAGGTGTGAGGTCATGTATGCAGGATCTGATGGAGGCGATACTATTTCTCAGAACACATTCAGAGACTCCACAAATGTTCCCTCAGTGTTTTGCATATTTACAATTTTTTTTGTGTCCTAAAGTCATATCCAATAAATATATTTTACACTGACAAGCAAAATGGTAACAATGTTTTGAACTTGTGACTTTCAGGCTCCCTATCTCACCATCCACTACAGCTTTGTACATAAGGCTACTGTAATTTAATACACAATCATCTGACCCATATATAAATTTGACTTGCAAGTATTTAGCATCTGCTTAGTTACAATTTTGCTCCTAAAAATCAAAGTTTTAATTGTTATTATTTTTGTTAGTATTTGGGTAATCCACCTTTGGTTTTCTAATACTGCCTGAATCCTTTATGGGCTCTGAATCTAAGATTCAAGCATGTCTTGACACAAAATTCTGATCCCCGGTCTCTTACTAAACATTCCAATGGTGTGTGCTGACTGGACTCGGATTACAAAATACAGCTTTTTCTTCAACTCT
This sequence comes from Phyllomedusa bahiana, assembly GCA_025379985.1. Lineage (NCBI taxonomy): Eukaryota > Metazoa > Chordata > Amphibia > Anura > Hylidae > Phyllomedusa > Phyllomedusa bahiana. The sequence goes on from JAODAL010000034.1 coordinate 126,843, forward strand.
TACCCACCAAGTGTTCAAAAGTAATCAAAAATTGTTACCCTTTTGCTTGTAAGTGTCTGTTCTACCTAATTAGCGTGATTATTGTTTCATATGCGATGTTAATACATGTGATGTTACCATTTTATACTGTATAAGTTATCACTTAAACATGCGCTGTGTTGAGGAGTCAGGAGTCGGGAGTTCACGGTGTGGAAGTCCGAGTCGGGAGGTTGGGAATCTGAGGAGTCGAGGGTAGGGCTTTCGGCTTGCCGGAATCCAAAGCCCTGCTATATTTACCCCCAAGCCTGCTGCATAGGCCCCCAGGCCTGTCTGTACAGCCCCCCATCCTACTACATAGACCCCAGCTGCCTACATAGCCCCCAGCTGACTACTAGCCCCCAGCCTGCCACCTATTATGGCCCCTATAGCCACCTAACCTGTCATCTATATGCGTCCCTATAGCTACATTAACCATTGCCTGCCTTATTTGGGGTCTCTATTGCCTACCTAATCCTTGCCCTATCTGGGGACCCCATATAGCCTATCTTAAACCCTGTTGACTAAGTGGGTATCCCCATATATTGCCAGGGGGCAGGTGCTGGAAAAAGTGTGGATTCTAAGATATTTGTGGACTATATCCTCCAGGGATAGTGGATGGAGAGTCATCATGGCGGTCTGGACGGAATGTCAGAAAAAAAAGGGAAAAGTCTAACGATCAATCAGAGATAGTCACATGAGAGTCACGCAGAAGAGTAACTACACCTTTAATCAATTTATGTCTGACAGAGTCTATGTACACTGGGTAAATCTTCCAACTATCATGGTCACTATAATGGTTCTGGACTATTGATTTTTGTGTACTGATCTACGTAATAGTTGTAGGGGATTATTCAGTTTCTTTTGGTCTTGGTCATAGGCATGTATTATCAGGTTCCTATGTAGTTGCTTTATGGTAATATTGGTTGTGATTTCGGTATTAGTGGATTGTTTGGTAGTCAGTATGATGTGATGATATTGTTATGGTGAGGTTTTTACACATTGTATTATTCTAACAGCATGTCCTGGTATATGTTCGTGGTCCAGGGGTGGTGGGAGAGGGGATGGCCTGGAGGGTGCCCCGATCCAATAGTTTGCTTTTGGGGCCATGGCTATACCTCTAGTTTACGCCCCTGCTTGTTAGCATATCACAAAGGAACTCACACTGAAGGGACTGTGATGTCTTTTGCCATTGATGGTGGAATAGTACCACAACACCGCACACATTGTCGAAAGAACATTGGGGAGTTTTTGTTAAGGCAGTTGTCTCTTTACGAGCTTTCAGATGTCAAAGTGTGTGGTCAATGGTTAAGTTGAACTGTAGGGGCGTGTTTCTTGGTCTGTCGCTTACTGCTCCACTCTACACCCCTCCATCACAGACACAGGCAGCTACGTTATAAATAAATTACTTTCTATACAAGGGGGGGGGTGGAGGGGGTTTGTCTCAGAGTTTATCCCTGTGTGTGCAATGCTAGGTATTGTTACAGGGAGAGGGCTGATTCTATGAAGTGTAGTGAGGGTCTGTGAATGTGCTGTGTATGTCTCAATATGAACCAGAGGGGATGCCATGTGTTTGATTCCTATATCCCACTGCTTAGCTTACTATGTCTCCACATCATCTCCTGCTAAACACACAAGGGCTGTGTTACTATACATCAGGATGTGTCAACTAATACAGCGTGAACATTAAGTATATTCACTCATAGCCAACTGATCTGTCTAATTTTATTGTATAGTCACAGTTCCAATGACATATCATGTTTTTAGTAACAGTCTGGGTCACTGCTGTCACATCACTATCTGTGTTGAGAGCAGGAGGATGGCAGGCAACTCACAGGGTTTATATCACCGAAGCAGCTTGGGACACAGACGCCAGAGTCCTCACTCCCGACTACCCCCCCTCAACACTACAGATAAGCATTTCTGTGCAGGAGGGGCCTTCTCTGCTCGACTGTCTTCAAAGGTGATGAGTTAAGTCAGACCTTGACAGCCGTAAGATAAGGCTCAAACTGGTCGTACTTTAGAGATCGGAGAAGCTGAAATGTTGTAATACTATCAGGGCTAGGCATATTCAGTCTAGGACATTTTTAATGATACATATACTTGCAAAGCATGTTGTTATTTTAAAGATCTTTAAATTAAAACCCTCAATCATTTGTAGCGAGACAACCCCTTTAAAGGACGTTGAAAGAAAGGAGTTATAATGTGGAGGGTTTGGTTGCTTATAGAGATTATTAGACATCTAGACCTGTATGCCTGAAACCTGTTGTATGTAAACAATTCCCCAAAAATAAGGGCTCCTTACTTAAATTAAGCTGCATGGGAGAGAGGAACAACACAAGATGACATAGTGGACCTCAGCACGGCAGGGATGGTGGGGGTGGGGGTGGGCGGAGACACATGACTCATGGTGAGAGCAATGAAACAGTTGAGTAGAGGGCAGGTCCCGCTTCTCGGACCAGCGGGTGTATGGGGCCGGTGGTCGGGTGGCGCCACTGGGCCGCGGGACTCGAGCGCTGGTTCTGCGACTACTGGGTTCTCATACTGACCTCGCTACGGTCACGTCCGCGCCTCTCTCAGGCCGAGGTAGGCGCGTTGCCGTCCCCTATGGCGCGCGCTAGCTCTTGTAATTTTAATATGGGCCAGCCATCACGGTATTGGGCTATTTTCGGACGGCTTCCTTTCCTTTTGGGTTCACGCCACATTCTGGTCCATGCAGGTTCTATGTTGCCTCGTGCCTTAGTGAAAGCGTTTTTGAGTGTGTTCCTCTAATTTCCGTGTAAACAGACAATCATTGCTCGTTTCTCGACTCCGAACCTGTGCCGACTGACCCTGACCTTCTCATGTCCGTCCACGACCTCGTACCTCTGCCGCCAGACATGGACCTTACTGCCTGGCCACGTCTACGCATTCTTGGTTTACGACTCTGCCACTCTCGCCGCACCTCAGGCGCCATCGCAGCAAATGTCTAGTAGGAGTTAGCGTCCTGGTTAGCCTCGCTACGCACACTAGCAAGGGTCATCCCGCTTTGTCGGCGAGGCTCTCTGGTGGAAATAAACGGGGGGACTACTTAGATTCCACTGGCACATGGCGTGGATTAATTATCCTAGTGATTGCGGTGGTCCAGCGGTATCCACTACCAAGCTGTTACAATCAGTTGAAGGGGAGTTGATGTCATCCCCCTACAGTTTAAGAAAACCAACCAGCTTGGGAGGGGAAGTCACTCCACCTGGATTGATTAGTGGGGAAACTGAAAGTACAATGAAACACACAAACTGATGAAGTGATACATCCCCTTTAAGGTCTTTACTGGTTAGCCACACAGTGGAGTACTTTGGTGCATCCATGGAGCATTGTCCTGCATAGAAATCATGGTTTTCGAATGGATGCAGACTATTCCTGTACCGCTGATGTCTGTTGAGTAAGTAGTCATTCTGAAACTGTCAGTAGGTTTCAGAGTTGTTTTTGAGTCCATCTTCAACTCCATATAATCTTGTCTTTACTTAGCTCATCTTTTAAAAAAGTCCAGACACCTTCTCCTTTGCTGGTGACGGTGTGATGAGAAGTGTGGGTCTGTGGCCATTACTGACCTGCGCATAGAATATGACTGTTTTAGGTGCGCTCAATATGTTGAACATGTCATTTAATCTGCATTGTATGTATGTCTTGCATAGCATTATTTAGGGCGCACAGAGCTATGTATCTAAGCTAATATACTTAGGTACATTCATATGTGTCGTGCCTGCTGTACCAAGTTTTGGTGTACGACTGTTCATACATATATAGGATAGGGCTTCAACAGTTTTTTGCCGCAAAACACGCAAAAAAATGGTTTCTCTCTGCCGAAATCTGACTGTCCCCATTAGGGGGCTGCACCATTTTTTGGTGTATTTTGCACCAAAAAACTGTTGACACCGTATTCTCTATATAAATGAACTGTCCTACACCAAAACTAGGCGCATTGTACGCCAAGCAAGACACATTTGAATGTGCCTAAATTAGGCGCATCACGTATGCATAGAAAATGATATGCTCTGCACCTATTCGTTCATTCAGATGAAACTATACATCTATTTACTGCGCTTGAACTGGAGTGGAGGGCGCTCTTCTTCTGGGATAATGGATTGCCTATAGTGTTTACTATCCTTGAGCCCATATATTATTCACTCTTTATTAGCAAATTAACTCAGCTCACCTGATATTTCTCATCTAATAAACATTTAAGTTTATACAGATTGGAGTTAGAAAATATGCAATAAAAAACAATGATGGACATGGTACATAAGTTACTACTCTTCCTTCTATTTGTGCATACAGTGTATAAGGAGTCAATGGGCGATATGTCGCATTAGGGCTGCGCCATTTTTATGGTGGGTTTTGCGCCCAAAAAAGCTGTTGTCGCACTATTTCATATTAAAGTACTGTCAACCAATGTACACCCAAAACTAGGCGAATTTTATGCAGGCTCACACATTTTAATAGGCCTAAAAGTTGGCGCATCAACATTTCGGTAGCGAATAGAATTGCTAAGCACTCTAAGGATTAGGTGCATCAATTATACTATGCAAGGTATACCACACACCAGATTTGTGACAGCTTCTTTCATTCCGGCTCACTATACACTCATTTAATACCCATTAAAACTAGCATGGCAGCTCCTCTTTTCTGACATGTCGCCCACCAGGTTTTGGCTGTTTGCCACCTCCTGCTCCCATTTTGACACACGAGCAATTTCGTTCAGCCAATCAATGTCTGAGGTGGTCTCCGTTCGTGGCCGTGACTGGTGAGGGAGCAATTTCCTGCTGGGTCTCGAAACTGACAGCCATGTCCCACAAAATACTGTATAAGGCCCGTAACTTTGCCAATGGACAAAAATACCGGTGAGCTCGGAGAAAAGCACCTCCCCCCCTTTCCACCATTGTCCCTTGCAACATATTTCCATCCCAAAACTGGACGGATGAATGAACATGCACAATGTCTTTGGGTGGAAACCTGTGCAAGTGGGGACTGCTGCACGGGGTTTTCATAGAAGCCCAGATGTGCTCGTTTGTGGCAGTTTTAGTGGTCTGAAAAAAACGCAAAACAGTCTGAAAAACGTCCGCAAAACCGTTGCGGGGGGACTTGCATAATCAACGGGGTTAAAGAAGTTGAATGATTTTTATTTTTATCCCACACTGACCCTTAAAAACTATTTTCCTTTACAGCCCCTTACATTTGTCGCTGGACTTTAGGCACCAAATTCACCAGTAAGATTTTAATAATTTTCTTACTCTCAGCCCAAGTTCGGTCCTTTGAATTGCAGTCTCCAGGGCTTGGACATCCACAGCACTGCCATTCTCTTGGCTTGTATGCACAAGTTTCTTCTTTAAGTGTTCCAAGTCATTCTTAACCTGTAAATACAAAAATCCACCATTTCAGCTGTGGGTCATTCATGTCTTCACATTACACGGATTTAAAACATTCAGTCTGTAAGGTTATCACTCTATAGAAAATAGATAAATATTACCCATGGCAAACTATACAAACAATAAATGTTTTTTTCTGTCGCTATGTATATATAGTGAGCATTCACTTGTGTTCGGCCACCATCTTGGACCAGTCCGGGGGTCACTTCAGCTCTGGGATTGCCAGCTTTTCATAAGACCGTGACGGGCACAGTCTACTCTAACATATTAACTTCCTAAAACTGACCTCAGCCAGCTTTACTCTCAAAGCATTTGATACGCAGGTCAGTGTACAATGAACTACATACCATCAAACACTAGGCCGTCTTAGCCACTCACTCCGTAACTGTAAAGATTCCCTTCCATCCTGTGTCTGGGTTACTACCCAGCCCACAAAACATTACTCAATCTGTGACAGCCTTGGTACCAGCTTCCTTCAAGCCTTGGGGGGAATGAAAACCTTCCTCTCAGCTCTGCTTATTGCTGCACACTTGGTAGCCAACCACTCACCCTGGTATCCTGACAGTCTGAGTGATAACAAAAGTTTAGGACTTTAGGGGAGGGGTCCTACAAGCTGAGTTACTTCATACACTCGAGTATATGGGGATGAAGAGGATGATATAGTGTTCCATGCAGGACTTTGACTGTAGCAGACGTTCCAAGATGGAAGAAAGAAGGAAGGGTTCAATGACAATGAAGTAGAATATGCTGTATTGGCCTCACAACAGTCCCCAGACTCCTCAACTCTATCGAAACACTTGTGGGTAGAGGTGAGAAGAAGCTGTATTTGTATCCAAGTCAGTCTGCACCATACAATGGGGAATGTGTAGGAATGAGAACCTGGATCTGATATTGGTCAAGTATGCTTGATTCTGATCCAGAGCCCTGAATGGATTCTGACTGAGATGTAAAAAAATAAACCCACAAGGTGTCATTTTCCCAAATACTAAGAAAATAATACAAATTAAAACATTTTGATTTTTAGGAGCAATACAGTAAAAGGCAGTTACAGGGCAAGAAATCTGCAGGAAATTCTAAGCAGATGCTAAATTCTTTGCATGTCACCATTTATGTATAAGTTAGGTATAGATGACTGTTTTTAAATGATGAAGCCTCATGCACAAAGATGTAGTGGATGGTGAGTTTATGGAGCTAAATGTCAAAAGTTCAAAACATTGTTTTACCATATTTGCTTGTCAGTGTTTGTTTACTAAATAGCTTGATTATTGTATTATAGGTGTTAAACACGCCTGTTAGGGAACCATTTACTAACAATAAATTAATCACTTAAAACATGCGCCGTGTATGAGAGAGTGGGAGTTGGAGTTAGGGAAATTTTTAGGAGTCAGAGTTGGAGCTGCTTTAGCTTACCAACTCCAGAGCCCTGGCACAGATATAAGATAGACAGACAGATATATAGATATAGGTATAATGATATATATAATGTGAGGTAGATAGATTAGATAAGAAGATAGATAGGGGCGTAACTATCAGGAGACGTAGCAGCTGCTACGGGGCGCAGGCACTTAGGGCATACATTTTCATCGCTGCCGTGCGGCACTTGATGACTGGCTGGCCGGTGTGTGTCACATTCTTGGGATGAGGTGAGAGGTAGAAAGCTATTTTTATTTTTTTTACATTAATGAAAAGCCTGTCTAAGTCCTGCACTACCTATATGGCTTCCCATATAGCATTCCTATTATCCCTGCGCCGGCTACATATATGGGAAACTATAGCTACCTTATATATACCTTGCCTAACAAATATGGCACCTTTTACCCTAATGCCCTGTCCTGCCATACCTGTATGGCCCGCGTTTATCCTACCTATACCCTGACTTGCCTATCTATATGGCCCCTTTCCCTACCTTAAGCCTGCCTGCCTAATTGGGCCCCCTACAGCCCTTTTACTTACCTACCTATGTTGGCCCCACCTATAGCCTATCTACCTAGCTATCTGGGGCCCACCTTCAGCCTACCTGTGGTCCACCTACTGCCTTTTTAGTTACCTGGGGCCTAGCAAAAGCCGACTTAGCTACCTGGGAGCTGCCTACCTAACTGGAGCCTAATTATTGCCAACCTAGGGCCAACCTACCTACCTACCTACCTAACTGGTACCTGTCTACCTACCTCTGGCCTAACTACTGCCTACCTAGGACCAATCTACCAACCTACATGGGGCCTACCTACCTGAGGCCTATGTACTGCATACCTACCTGTGGCCCACCTACTGCCTACTTAAAGGGAACCTGTCACATAGATTATGTCCCCCTTGCTGAGGGCAGCACAAGCTAGTGTCAGACCTGCTGTTCCCAGCACTGTGTCCCTTATTCTGTAAGATGCTGGGGTTTTAGAGTATTTACCCCTCAAATCTTATTCATGAGTAGGTGCTAGCCCCACCCACCAAAGGCTAGCCCCGCCCATCTGGCAGCTTTTTTTCACATGTTTCTACCTCTATTCAAGTAATAGGTTTTGTCAGTTTGAGGTGGGCGGGGTACCTATTCCGATTGGCCGGGTTTGAAAAAAACTGACACTCTAAAGGGACTCTTCGAATAATCTTCTGGCTGAAAAACTGCAGATTTGAGCATTAAATACACGAAAACTACAGCATCTTACAGAATAAGGGACACAGTGCTGGGAACAGCAGGTCTGACACTACCTTGTTCTGTCCTCAGCAAGGGAGCCAAAAACTATGTGACAGGTTCTCTTTAACTACCTGGGCCTACCTACAGCCTACCTACCTACCTGGGGGCTGCCTACCTAACTGGGGCCTAACTACTGCCTACCTAGGGCCAATCTACCTACCTACCTGTAGTCTACCTACGCAATTGAGACCTGCCTAACTATTGCCTACCTACCTAGGACCAACATACCTACCTACCTGGAGCCTATGTACTGCCTACCTACCTACTTGGAGCCTACCAACCTATCTAATGGGGGTCTACCTGGTAACAGGATTCTGAGGGGTACAGGCAATAGCTGTAACACAATCTCCACTAGGTGAATCCTCTGTTCCTCCCCTCTAGGAGACTAAACCTCTAAGCTACGGTATGGCCTGTACCCGCTCTGCCACCTTTTGGAAGTTTGTAATGAGATGGGGGGCAGGGAGTGAGGTGCTGGAAAAGTGAGGATTCTAAGATATTTGTGTCTAAATCTGCAGGGATGAGTGGTGACCAGGAGAAGTCATCATGGCGGTCTGGACCAGATGCAGAACAAAGGGGAAAGTAAGTGACTCGTCAGAGAAATGTCCCCTGTGAGCCACAAGCTGTAACTGCACTCTAATCACGTATATGTCTGTAGAGCCTGTGTCCACTGGTATCTACCACTATATGGTGACTGTATGGAGGTAATATACAGTCTGCAGAGCCTTTGTACACTGCTATCTATCACTATATGGTGATTATATACAGTCTGCAGAGTCTGTGTACACTGATACCTACCACTATATGGTTGCTGTATGGTGGTAATATTCAGTCTGTAGAGCCTGTGTACACTGATATCTTCCACTATATGGTTGCTGAATGGTGGTAATATACAGTCTGCAGAGTCTGTGTACACTGATATCTACCACTATATGATTGCTATATGGTGATTATATACAGTCTGCAGAGCCTGTGTACAGTGGTATATAATACTATATGGTGGCAATATTAGTCTTTGTATACTGATCTTTATTCAGTAATAGTGTAGGGGAATTATTCAGACACTGTGGTGGTGGTTTGTGGTCTTATTCTAACAGTATAGTCAGGTGCATATGTAGTAGCGCTATTGGTAATGTTAGTCTGGGTATAGTGGGATTTGTTTGGTAGTAGTCTGATGGTGATATATATGTTGAGGTATTCACTCCTTGTATTATCTAGGAACTGCATGACTTAAGAGGTCCCGGTAAATGTTTATGGTAGGGAAGGCAGGGGGGCATCAAAAAGTTTGCTATGGGACCCAGGATTCTCTAGTTACGCACCTGTAGATAGATCATACATGCCAACTCTCCCGATTTGGGCGGGAGGTTCCCGCTAATGGGGGGGGTCACCTCCTGCCGCCCCGGAAGAGTCAGCGAACCTCCCGCCGCCAGCAGGCAGCAGGGGTTCTTTAAATGACCACAGCGCCAGAGAAGTAGCGTCAGGACGCAATTCGGTGCCGTTCCTACAGGCGGGTGAGTTGGAAGTCGCGGCCGCCCACCCAGCGATTGACACTGACTTGTGCAGGGGGCGTGACACACGGATGTACTCACACCCCCTGCGATGCTGAGTCTCCTCAGTTGGCAGCCTCCGCCGGCCCAGGAGATGTCCAGAGCTGGACGCGCTGCAGGGAACATGGTGAGGTAAGTAGTTTTTATTATTTTATTTTTTTTAAGTATAGGGGACAATACCTGGCTTTAGAGAGCACTACCTGGCTACAAAGGGGGCATCTACCTGGCTACAAGGGGGCACTACCTGGCTATAAGGGGGCATCGACCTGGTTATAAGGGGCTCCTGCTAAAAGGGCACTACGGTATAGGGGCATTACCTGGCTATAAGGGGGCATTACCTGGCTACAAGTGGGCACTACCTTGCTATAGGGGGCACTACCTGGCTATAGGGGCACTACCTGGTTATATGAAGCATCTACCTGGCTACAAGGGGGCAGTACCGGACTACAAGGGGGTACTACCTGGCTACAAGGGGGCACTACCTGGCTATAAAGGGGCATCGACCTGGATAAAAGGGGCTATTACCTGGCTATAAGGGGCACTACCTGGATAAAGGGATTTACTACCTGCCTATAAGAGGCACTACCTGGATAAAGGGGGCTACTACCTGGCTATAAGGGGCACTACCTGGATAAAGGAGGCTACTACTTGGCTATAAGGGGCACTACCTAGATAAAGGGGGCTACTACCTGGGCATCAGGAGCACTACCTGGATAAAAGGTGCACTACCTTGATAACAGGGGCTACTACCTGGCTATTCGGGGCACTACCTGTATAATGGGGACTACTACTTGGCTTTAAGGGGCACTACCTGGATAAAGGGTGCTACTACCTGGCTATAGGGGGCACTACCTGGCTAAAGGGGGCTACTACTTGGCTTTAAGGGGCACTTCCTGGATAAAGGGGGCTACTACCTGGCTTTCTTCCAGAGCCATTATGCAGTTAGGTGGAGAGGGTGTGGCTTTTGTGGAGGGGCGTGGCTCACAAGAAGGGCGTGACCATGCAAATTTGTACCGCGCACGTCGCCACTTCCGATCTCCTGCTTTCCAATTTTCAAAAGTTGCCAAGTATGAGATAGATATAATATTAGTACAAAGATAGATGATTGATAGATAGAGGATAGATATGGGATAGATGGATAGATAGACAGATAGATGATAGATAATAGATATTTGCCACCAGGTTGTATATTGTGTAATAATGTAACGTTACACACAAATGCTCTCACGCTTCTCTGTGACCTCCCGTTAGCCAGTGTCCTACCTGAACCAGAAGGTGTCCCACAGGGTCAGCGCCCCCCGATACCCGCGCCATGGCACAGCCCGCCGCCTGGATCCTTTCCCCGTTTCTTCTGTTGCCATGACGACGAGACGCGCTCCGGATCATACCATTCATAAGAAGAGGGGAAGGAGGTTCCATTCAGCTCCATACGGAGCGGGAGTGTTCCGGTTGCGTTGAGGAAGTTGAGCAGTTGCACGGAAGCGCCTGCGCTCCAGCCATGGCCTCTGTCCCGTGTGTGCTGCTCACCAGCTGTGCTACTGGATTCAACGCGCAGGAGCTGGTGACACGTAAGAGCGGCCGGGCTTTGTGTGCTCGGAGGCTGTAGGGCTCCTCACCGTAATGTGTGTGCACTGGGTGAGAGGAGCCGGGGAGGGGGACGAGTGATGGCCAGTGAATGTGGTAGCCTCTTGCTGTGATGATGTGACCCGGCTGCGGTGTATGAGGACAGAGGTCACTCCCAGGGCCCGTGTCAGGAGCCCTGCACTATGTGACGGGAGGGGCCCTGCTGTTTGCATTTGGCTGCCAGGTCTTTTTGTCACCCCCCCTCCCCCTGGTTAGTGGTATGGTCCATGTACCTGGGATTTGTCTTTAACCTAGTAGACCTGCTGTAAGGAGACACTGCGGCTCCTTGACCCGGAAACAGGTTATCCCTGATATCCATGTTTTGATTTCCAAATCCCTGTCCTGTTATAATGTGCAGCATCCACTATGGTGTCCACCAGTCTTGGTTTGGCATTTTGAGAAACAACTCTGCGTGGGGTGCCGTTTCCCTGTGCGTGGGGTGCCGTCTGCCCCCCCCCTCCCCTCTCTTTGTGCGTGGGGCCCAATCCCTGTGCGGGGGTGCGTACCCTGTCGTGGGGTGCCGTATCCCTGTGCGTGGGGCGCTGTCTGCCCCCCCCCCCCTCCCCTCTCCTTCTGCCCCATCCCTGTCCTAATCTATATCCCGAATGCATCATCATGTATCAAGGGATGGAAGTTTGTTCTGTGTTGGGGGTTTTGTTTGTTGATCACCACTTGTTGTGGCTAAGGGTATGTTCACACAGCGTGTTGAGTCCGTGTGAACAGGGCTGTTGAGTCGGCAAGCCAAAACTCCGACTCCTCAATTTCCCAAACCTCCAACTCCTGACTCCCTCATACATGGCGCATGTTTAAGTGATAACCTTACTGTAGTAAAATGGTCACATCCAGCTGTTTATCACCTTATGATACAATAATCAAGCTACTTAGGTAGAACGGACACAAGCAAAAGGGTAACAATGTTTTGATCTTTTAAACACCTGTGGGTAGAGTTGAAGACGAAGCTGTATTTGTATCCAAGTCCAGTCTGCACCAACATTGGGAATGTGTAGAAGAGACCTGGGATCAGATTTTGGTCAAGACATGCTTGAATCTGATCCAGAGCCCAGAAGGATTCAGACAGTATTGAAAACCAAAAGGTGGATTTCCCAAATACTAAAAATTAATACTTTTTAGGAGCAAAATTGTAACTAAGCAGATGCTAAATACTTGCAAGTCAAATTTATGTATAAGATGATTGTATATAAAATTACAGTAGCCTCATGTACAAAGCTGTAGTGGATGGTGAGAGATGGAGCCTGAAATTCACAAGTTCAAAACATTGTTACCATTTTGCTTGTCAGTGTAAAATATATTTATTGGACATGACTTTAGGACACAAAAAAATTGTAAATATGCAAAACCCTGCAGGAACTTTTGTGGAGTCTGAATTTGTTTTGAGAAATAGTATTGCCTCCATCAGATCCTGCATAGACGACCTCACACCTGAACTCATTATTTCCAGGCTAGAGAACGGCCTCTCTACACAAACTTGGGATGGCGGCAAATAGATGACCACAGAGGGCAACATCTCTAACAATGTCAGGGTATAAAGGAATTGCCTCAGCCACAGTCAGTTTTGATGAATGGTTGATCTTCTACTTCTTTGAAAAAAGGTGAAAAATTTTGCTGAAATCTGTTTGCCATGGGAGCAGAATCTTTCCCCCTGGGGCAGCGCTTTGCCTGCTCCATGTCATCACTTACACTCCTCATGTGATAAGGCTGAAGATATGGGAGCAGCAGCACCGGCCGCACCCAATTCCTCTTGCTCTTTGCATCGAACTAACTGGACCAACTAATTATATAATTTGGGAGTCAGTCGGTCCCTTTTATGACGACTCCGACTCCTGCAAAATAGACTCTGACTCCACAGCCCTGATGTTTTTAGATGTTTGGTTCCATCTGATGGACCCTAAACGAACCCAAACACGTATCTAATAAACAGCAAAGTGATGCACATTGCATTGACTCTGAAACATGCATTGGCATTTACACGTGTGATCACCAGTACGTGTCTCACTGCGTCTTTCGGATCCGTTCCAAGAATTTACATGTCACTTCTTGGTCAGGAATACGCAGCGGACGCCCTATTTTAAACTATGCAGCTGCGTGTTGGATCAGTTTAGGATCCGATCGCCGCTGTGTATTTGGATGCGATTTTCGGATCCAAAATTGATCAAAAAATGCCATGTGAACAACCCCTAACAGTGGCATCTTTTTTGCTGGTGCTCCTGATGAACCCAGTGACTTGGCAGAAACACATTGAGGTTTATATGAGAGGTGCCACATTCTTAATCACTGTGGTGATTTGTTAGTCCTGTGTTGTGTGTGTGTGTTTTTTTTTTTTTTTTTTTTTTTTTTTTTATGGGGGTATTTTTATTTTTCTGACCCACCATCATCTGGTTATATGCGATGTCCTTTTGGTCCCCGTTGTTGCTTTACTAGTCTAGTGGCGTAATAGGGTGTCTTTAGCCTAGGTTCCTGTCGGGGTTGCTCTTATTGGGGCGGTTACCTTGAACTTGTTTGGATAGGGAGTTAGGTACTGGAATAGGGATTTTGTAGGTGTATATAGGCTTGTTGAGTATTTATTATATATCAATAAAAGTTAGTTTTTATTATCTAGTCTTAAGGTACCGTATATACTAGAGTATAAGCCGAGGCACCTACTTTTGCCACAAAAAACTAGGAAAACTTATTGACTCGAGTATAAGCCTAGGGTGGAAAATGCGGCGGCTACTGGTATATTTAAAATATAAAAATGGATACCAATAAAATTACATAGGCAGTTTAATGTCCCGTATAGGCAGGTATATGTCCCCTATATGCAGGTTATAGGCAGGCACATGTCCCCCGCAGGCGGCTTTATAGGCAGGCACATGTCCCCCGCAGGTGGGTTATACAAAAAAAAACAAACGCTTACCTCACTCAGTCAGAGAGCGCCTCCATCAACTGTCCCAGCCAGAGAGCGCCTCCATATACAGGGACACACTGCCAAAAGGGATCAGCTGTGATCTAACACTATGCTTTTCTTTTCCCTCATTATCGCAATCTCCTCTCCTCACACTTATTGCTTATCCCCAAACTCCCTTGCTGGACAATGAACTCTACATCTCCCCCTGCATTCTACCCTCACACCTGTCTGCTGCCACCAACCTCTTCCCCACTGTTAATGCCCTCCGTACCAAACAAATCCTGCCAAACTACCGTCTATCCTACTCCCACCTGCTCACCCTCTCACTGCTCCTTCTGGGGACATATCCCCCAACCCAGGGCCCCCCCAGCACATTCCCACCATAGTCTCTGCCTCCTCGAACAGGTACACCACTACAAATTCCGCTAATCCCTTCAACCTAATACACATCCCTCTGACCCCTGCTCCCCCTTTCCCTCTCCTTGGAGCTCTCTGGAATGCACGGTCTGTATGCAATAAACTCTCATGCAACTTACTCTGCCTTGGTCTGACTGAAACCTGGCTGACCCCCTCTGACACTGCCTCCCCTGCCGCACTCTCTTTTAGCGGCCTCCAACTTACCCACAGTCCTCGCCCTGGTAACAAGCATAGTGGAGGTGTCGGCCTCCTCCTGTTTGACACCTACTCCTTTATCCCCGCTCCACCTCTGCCTTCCCTCACACTCTTCTCCTTTGAGGTGCACTCTGTCCGCATCTACGCCCCCTCCGACCTCCAAGTGGCTGTTGTCTACCGACCGCCAGGCCCTGCCACTGCCTTTCTTGACCACTTTGCTTCCTGGCTTCTCCACTTTCTTTCCACCGACATCCCCACTATCATCATGGGTGACTTCAACATCCCAATCGACGCCCCCCACGCAGCTTCCAACAAACGCCTTTCACTCTGCTCCTCCTTTGACCTTTCCCAGTGGACCTCAGGAGCCACTCACAAAGATGGACACACACTGGACCTCATCTTCACCCGCCTCTGCCCCCTATCTGACCTCTCAAACTCCCCCCACCCCATATCTGACCACAACCTGCTTACCTTCTCCACCCCACCTGCTCCTCCTGTCTCATATCCAGTACGACCCCGCAGGAACCTACAAAGCCTCAACCGTCTCACTCTCTCTGACTCTCTTGCACCTCTTTCCACTATCTCCTCATTTAATGACCCAGACACAGCCACCACTTTCTACAACCACACAATCATCACCGCCCTTGACTCAGTCGCTCCTCTCACACACAACAGAACCCGCAAAATCAACAGACAACCCTGGCACACAGACTCCACTAAACAGCTGAGGCGTGCTTCCAGAGCTGCCGAACGCCGCTGGAAGAAAACTCACTCCATTGATGACTTTGCCTCATGCAAACATTCAATACACACATTTAAGTCTGCACACCTCAGCCAAACAGGATTATTTCACCACTCTCATATCCTCCCTGTCCCACAACCCCAGACAATTATTCAAAACCTTCAACTCTCTTCTCCGTCCACCAGCACCTCCTCCCCCATCCCTCCTTTCAGCAGACAACTTTGCCATTCACTTCCTTCAGAAGATCAACCACATCAGAGAAAGCTTCAGCCCGCAGTCCCCACCACCCTCCCCTAACCTTGCAAACTGCTCTTCCCCCTTAACTTGCTTCCCCACAGTCACTCATGACAAGCTCTCCTCCTTACTGTCCAAATCCAACCTCATGTAATGCTAGTCAGAAATGTATGACTATTGAGCCAAAATTATAGTTAGTATAGATTTATTTCTGTATTTTATATCAAATATATGTAATTAGATTTGCTGGTACACAGTGTGCATCTTTCTGTTTTATTAGATGACTCGATGTCTTGCTTCTTGAGTCCAAAGGTACAAGCCTGTTTACACTTCTGTTAACTTATTACACATTAGTTCAGGTTTCTTTATTCTTTTGGCTTATTTTATGTGAAGAGGTGTTTGTATATGGTATTCTTTAACTCTCAATAAAGAGTACGAAAGACAAATAACACATAGACATTATTTTACCTGACAAAGCATTAGGTCATGTCAGCCATCTTGTAGACGTGACATATAAAATCCCTTACATCAGCCATGTATATCAGAAACCGTTCTTTCCTGGTATTGGAGACGTCCATATACAGTGAAGCTTGCTCTCTGAGAGTTTCTCAAATCCTAGGCCATTCTTTTACGGTTTCTCATGGCGGAAGTAAGATTTGATGAAGCAATACTCTACAGGTGAAGTCTGATAAGCGCTTATAACCTTTTGTAAATACTTATATTTCTCTCATAAACTGTAAATACTAATCTCTTTATTTTCTGGAATCATTTTATGTTATCATTTTCTCATACTTGATTGATTATTGAACTATTGTAACAATAAAGCTGTGTTATATATCCTTATTGACTGGTTAAATCTTCTATAAAGCTGTATTCCGAACTTGGTAAAATATAATTATAAAACTTGGCAAAACACCTCACTACCTGTAGTCTGGACCCACTGCCATCCCACCTCATCCAAGACCTCAGTGCTTCTATCATCCCAGCCCTCACCCATCTCTTCAACCTATCACTTACCTCTGACATCTTCCCTTCCGCCTTTAAACATGCTACTATTATTATTATTATTATTATTATTATTATTTATTTTTTGAGCGCCCTTGGTTCCAGAGCGCTGTACATTCAGGTTTCATACATAACATAGGTCAAACAAGTACAAGGTGACAAGTTACTAACTAACAACTGGTACAGAAGGAGAGAGGTCCCTGCCCGTGAGGGCTTACACTCTAAAAGGAAGGTGGGAAGAGACAAGGTGAGGGCAGACATGGTTGTGGATAGTGTAGTGACAGCAGGGTTATTGTTGGTTGTAGGCAATCCTGAAGAGATGGGTTTTCAGGTTGCTTTTGAGGCTGGTGAGAGTGGGGGAGAGTCTGATGTGTTGGGGCAGTGAGTTCCAGAGTGTGGGTGAAGCACGGGAGAAGTCTTGGAGACGGTTGTGGGAGGAGCTGATAAGGGGAGAGCAGAGAAGAAGGTCCTGTGAGGAGCGGAGGTTGCGTGACGGGAGATATCTGGAGATTAGAGCAGAGATGTATGGAGGGGAGAGGTCATGGAGAGCCTTGTAGGTCAAGGTTGCTAACTTGAACTGCATTCGCTGGGCAATGGGAAGCCAGTGAAGGGATTGGCAGAGGGGAGTGGCAGAGGAGAAGCGAGGAGAGAGGTGAATCAGACGGGCAGCAGAGTTAGGGATGGATTGGAGGGAGCGAGGGTGCTAGCTGGGAGGCCGCAGAGAAGGATGTTGCAATAGTCTAGGCGTGAGATGACGAGGGCATGGACGAGCATTTTTGTGCTTTCGAAGTTAAGGAATGAACGGATACGGGAGATATTTTTCAGGTGGAGGCGGCAGGTGGAGGTGAGGGTTTGGATGTGCGGTTTGAAGGACAGATTGGAGTCCAGGGTTATCCCAAGGCAGCGGACTTGTAGAGCTGGTGAGAGAGTGTAGCCATTGACTGTGATAGAGAGATCAGGTGGAGGGATGGAGTGGGACGGTGGAAAGATGGTGAATTCAGTTTTCTCCACGTTTAACTTCAGGAGACGTGAGGAGAAGTAGGAGGATATGGACGAAAGACAGTCAGGGATCCGGGAGAGTAGAGAGGTAATATCTGGGCCGGAGATGTACTATCACTCCAATCCTTAAAGAAACAACCCTTGACTCCTCCTCTCTGTCCAACTATCGCCCCATCTCACTGCTCCCTTTTGCTTCCAAACTCCTCGAGCAGCACGTCTATCTTCAGCTGTCCTCCCACCTCTCCTCCAACTCTCTTCTTGACCCACTACAATCTGGTTTCCGACCCAACCACTCTACCGAAACCGCCCTAACCAAAGTCACTAATGACCTAGTAACTGCTAAAGCCTCATGCCCCTACTCTGTGCTCCTCCTTCTAGACCTGTACTCTGACTTTGACACTGTCGACCATTCCCTCCTGCTACAAATCCTCTCCTCCCTTGGCATCACAGACTTGGCTCTTTCCTGGATCTCCTCGTACCTCACTGATCGGACTTTCAGCGTCTCTCATTCTTGCTCCACCTCCTCCCCCCGGCCTCTCTCTGTTGGTGTCCCTCAGAGGTCAGTCCTAGGTCCTTTACTCTTCTCTCTTTAAACTCTTTGTCTCAGTCAGCTCATAGTATCACACGGCTTTCATTACCACCTGTAAGCGGACGATACCTAACTCTAGAGAAGTGACATCTGGGCCGCAGATGTACTCTCCCGGATCCCTGACTGTCTGTCCTCCATTTCCTCCTTATCATCACGTCTCCTAAAACTAAATGTGGAGAAAACAGAACTCATCATCTTTCCACCGTCCAACTCTACCCCTGCCCCTGATCTCTCTATTACAGTCAACGGCTCTACACTCTCACCGGTCCCGCAAGTCCGCTGCCTTGGGGTAATCCTAGACTCTGCTCTCTCTTTCAAACCACACATCCAAACCCTCACCTCTGCCTGCCGCCTCCACCTGAAAAACATCTCTCGCATCCGCTCATTCCTCGGCTATGACACTAGAAAAATGCTGGTCCATGCCCTTGTCATCTCCCACCTAGACTACTGCAACATCCTCCTCTGTGGCCTCCCAGCTAGCACCCTCGCTCCCCTCCAATCCATCCTTAACTCTGCTGCCCGTCTTATCCACCTCGCTACTCCTCTGCCAATCTCTTCACTGGCTTCCCATTGCCCAGCGAATTCATTTCAAGCTACTAACCATGACCTACAAGGCTCTCCATGACCTCTCCCCTCCATACATCTCTGCCCTATTTTCCAAATATCTCCGCTCCTCTCAGGACCTTCTCCTCTGCGCTCCCCTTATCAGCTCCTCACACAACCGTCTCCAAGACTTCTCCCGTGCTTCACCCACACTCTGGAACTCTCTGCCCCAACACCTCAGTCTCTCCTCCAGTTTCACCAGCTTCAAAGCCACCTGAAATGCCATGTCTTCAGGCTTGCCTATTTCCTGCACTAACCTTGTTGTCACTACTTCCTCCACAAACCTGTCTGGCCCTCACCTCCTGTCTCTTTCCCCCTCCTTGTAGATTGTAAGCCCTCGCGGGTAGGGTCCTCTCTCCCTCTGTCGTGCCAATTGTCATTCATCACTTATCATCGTTTGACTTATGTAATGTATGTAACCCCCTCGAATGTACAGCGCCCTGGAGCAATGGCGCTTTAAAATAAATAATAATAATCCCTCACTGTCCGGCCTCCCGCGCTCTCCTCCGTTTTTTCGGCACAGGCGGGTGATGTCATCAGGCCGCGCATGCAGCGTGATGACACACGCTGCCTGTGCAGGAAAATCCGGACAGCCACGAGTCTGCTTGCGGCCGTCCGCAACCCACGGCGGAGCACGGCGCGCTCGCTCTCTGTGCGCGCAGGGGTCTCGGCGCCTGTATGCACTCCGGAGGAGTCGCATACAGGGGAAGCGATCAGCGACAGGCCACGGCAGCGCCCGAACGCTGTTGGGTGTACTCGAGATTCTGCTGTATGCGCTCCTTGAGGAGTCGCATATAACTGAAGCGTCACTGTTGGCGCACGGGCCATCGCAGCGCCCGAGTGCTGACAGTGACTCGAGTATAAGCCGAGGGGGGGATTTTTCAGCTTATACTCGAGTATATATGGTGATTACATTTTGGGGTTGTTTGTGAGGTAAAACGCATCCAGAACATTTGTTTTGCATGTGAATCAGAGTCCAAAACCACGGACATGACTGGGATGCTATAAAAAAAAAAAAATGACCTAAATCCACATGAAAAACTCAACCGATGCGGTTTTCTGCGGTGGACTCTGACAATTGAGTTTTACTCGTCATCTGGACGCGCCCTTATCTGTCCTACAGTCTTTTACCCATTTACAAGTACTGTCGCCTCTATTCCCAGGCATGAAGGAGATGGGTTTGCACAGATCTTTATGGCTGTGAGTGCATTCCACCAGGTGGCTGTCCGAGCCCATGTTATTGGCCATGTCACAGCTTTTCGGAGGGACTTATGATTGCAGTTTACTTCTGTTCATTTTGTCACGTAGTTTGAAAGGCCGACAACAGACAGACGTCCATCCAGTTCAGCCTATTGTGCTAAAGCAGGCATCCTCAAACTGCGGCCCCCCAGCTGTTGGGAAACTACAACTCCCATCATCCCCACTGTTATAGATTATATAAATGCATGATGGGAGTTGTAGTTTCCCAACAGCTGGAGGGCCGCAGTTTGAGGATGCCTGTGCTAAAGTGTTGATCCAGAGGAAGGTAACCCTCCTCCCCCGTGAGGTACAAGCCAGTAGTCCTCATTTTGGTGAAAAAATTCCTTCCCGACTCCAATCTGCCAATCAGAATAAATCCCTGGATCGGCGCCCCTTCTCCAGAATCCTAGTCACTAGAACTTGTTATATTAATACTCACTAGAAATATTAACCTGTTAATCAGGTTATTTCATACTGACAAGATACAGTATCTTGTGTGTCTGTATATTTTATGCTTTTCTATGTACTGTGTGGGTGAAGGCAATCAACATTTACATGGTCCACTCTATGGAATAGGCCATAAATCTCTAATCAGTAAGGGTCAAACTGCAGGGACCACAGTGTTTGAAAGGGGGGCCGTGTCACTGTTAGGCTATGTTCACACGGCTTAATTGCGGGGACATATTTTGCCCGCAATTACACAGTCTGTACAGGGCGCGGGGGGGGGGGGGGTCTGGCAGCTCACCGGCCACATAGACATTCAATATCCACAGCGCGTATATGCTGTAAATAATTGACATGTCATTTCTCTCCCCTCTCGCTGCATTGTGCGAGCGGGGAGAGGAGACGTAATCCATAGTTCTCTATGAGAACTGTGGATTACCGTAATGACTGGGACGTGTTTCAGCCCGTAATACGGCGCAATACGGCGCAAATTACGGGCTGAAATACGCCCCAGAATAAGCCGTGTGAACATAGCCTTACTGACCTGAGGTGAAGCAAAGTAGGAAGAGAACACTTGCAATTTTTGGAATCCATCTAAAAGTCTACAATAAGCGAGGGGCTCTCTGTAGACATCTGTGGAGAAGTTTAATGCTCTTCTTGTATTGTTAAAGGAAAACTATATTTAATCATGTTAGACATTAAGGGGCCGTTCACACTGAGGTCTTGGATCCGACAATTGCATCCAAAAACGCGCAGTCGGATCCAAACGCGTCTAACACGTAGGACCGTATTTGGATGCATTTTGGCTGTAGCAGAAACGCACCCTATAGTTTTAAATAAGGCGCCTGCTGCATCAAACGGATCAAGAATTGACATGCAGTTCTTAGAACAGATCCGAAAGACGCAAGTTAACACACTTCAACGATCACTTGTCTGAACGCAGATGCGTGTTTTACATTACAAGCAATGTAAAATCACACTGCTCATTGCTATATGCCTGTTTGGGTCCGAAACAAAGATCCCAACACGTATCTATAAACGTATGTACACATGGTGTGAACACGCCGTGTGAACATACCCTTATAGTTCTCAACAATTTTATTTTATTTTTTATTTATTTTTTTTCTTCTGTCTGATGGCTAAATGACCAGTCAGGCTGGTTTAGGGAGATACCTTGACAGTCTGGAAAGCTTTCTGTTCTCATTTGAATTTATCGTTCAGTCAGTCATTGAGTGCAGGCTTCACTTTTTGTCCTCTCTTCTGAGAGAAGAGCACCAGTCATATATTTGCCCAGCTTTAGGAGAGGATTAGGGGACCCCAATTATTCCAGGTGATGAAGGTCTGAGCTTTCATTCTCTGACAGATCTGATTTTCTTATGGGTGCTTCCTACATATGCCACTATTTCATAGCATATCCCAAAGACAGTAGCTAAACAGGTTGGGAGTGACTCAATAAGGTCCTGATACACTGGGGAAAGAAAGTATTTGGTCAGCCACCAATTGTTAGTTCTCCCACTTAAAAAGATGAGGCCTGTAATTGACATCATAGGTAGATCTCAACTATGAGAGACAAAATGAGAAAACAAATCCAGAAAATCATTGTTTGATTTGGAAAGAAATTATTTGCAAATTACGGGGGAAAGTAAGTATTTGATCAATAGCAAACGTTCACCTCAATACTTTTATATCCTTTGTTGGCGATGACAGAGGTCAAACATTTTCTGTAAGTCTTCACAAGGTTGGCACACACTGTTGCTGGTATGTTGGCCCATTCCTCCATGCAGATCTCCTCTAGAGCAGTGATGTTTTGGGGCTGTCGCTGGGCAACATGGACTTTCAACTCCCTCCAAAGGTTTTCTATGGGGTTGAGATCTGGAGACTGGCTAGGCCACTCCAGGACCTTGAAATGTTTCTTATGAAGCCACTCCTTAGTTACCCTGGCAGTGTGCTTGGGATCATTGTCATGCTGAAAGACCCAGCCACGTTTCATCTTCAATGCCCTTACAGATGGAAGGAGGTTTGCTCTAAAAAATCTCATGATACATGGCTCCATTCATTCTTTCATGTACACGGATCAGTCGTCCTGGTCCCTTTGCAGAGAAACAGCCCCAAAGCATAATGTTGCCACCCCCATGCTTCACAGTAGGTATGGTGTTCTTTGGATGCAACTCAGCATTCTCTCTCCTCCAAACACGATGAGTTGTGTTTCTACCAAACAGTTCTACTTTGGTTTCATCTGACCATATGACATTCTCCCAATACTCTTCTGGATCATCCAAATGCTCTCTAGCAAACTTCAGACGGGCCCGGACATTTACTGGCTTAAGCAGGACACGTCTGGCACTGCAGGATCTGAGTCCCTGGCGGCGTAGTGTGTTACTGCTGGTTGCCTTTGTTATGTTGGTCCCAGCTCTCTGCAGGTCATTCACTAGGTCCCCCCTTGTGGTTCTGGGATTTTTGCTCACCAATCTTGTGATCATTTTGACCCCACGGGGTGAGATCTTGCGTGGAGCCCCAGATCGAGGGAGATTATCAGTGGTCTTGTATGTCTTCCATTTTCTAATTATTGCTCCCACAGTTGATTTCTTCACACCAAGCTGCTTGCCTATTGCAGATTCAGTCTTCCCAGCCTGGTGCAGGGCTACAGTTTTGTTTCTGGTGTCCTTCGACAGCTCTTTGGTCTTCACCATAGTGGAGTTTGGAGTGTGACTGTTTGAGGTTGTGGACAGATGTCTTTTATACTGATAAAGCTATGTTCACACGGCTTAAAATGGGCCGTATTTCGGTCCGTAATTACGCGCCGAAGTGCGCAAATTACGGGCCAAAAACGGCCCATTCATTACGGTAATCCACAGTTCTCATAGAGAACTATGGATTACGTCTCCTCTCCCCGCCCGGCGAAGCCGCCGGGCGGGGAGATAATTGACATGTGAATTACTAGCGGCGTATACGCGCCACTGGCAATTAAAATCTATGGGCCGGCGAAGTGCCAGCCCCCTGCTCAGTCCCCCGCTCCCGCCCCCGGTCACACGGCGTAATTGCGGGGCGTAATTACGCCCTGCAAATACACCGTGTGAACATAGCCTAACAAGTTCAAACAGGTGCCATTACTCCAGGTAATGAGTGGAGGACAGAGGAGCCTCTTATAGAAGTTACAGGTCTGTGAGAGCCAGAAATCTTGCTTGTTTGTAGGCGACCAAATACTTATTTTCCACCATAATTTGCAAATAAATTATTTCCAAATCAGACAATGTGATTTTCGGGATTTGTTTTCTCATTTTGTCTCTCATAGTTGAGGTCTACCTAAAATGTCAATTACAGGCCTCTCATCTTTTTAATTGGGAGAACTTGTACATTTGGTGGCTGACTAAATACTTTTTCTCCCCACTGTAGGTTTTTATAGGTATCTGGAGCAATGCTGACTGCATCCCACAGCTGCTAGAGCGTGCGTGGGGAAGGATCCATAGAGCAAACTATAACCATAAATGGCCCTTACACAAAGTATGGTTAAAAAAAAAAAAACTGTGCAATAGCTGCCTGAGGAGCTGGTCACAGCAGGAACAGGTGAAGGCTTCAAGAAAGGCTTCGCTAATTACAAACAACTAAATCCTATTAATCCTTATGTAGCCGTATAAAATGTTGGGATCAGAAATGAAATATTCCTTTAGGGCAGATTTGGTACTAGCCCTGTGGCTTCCAAGTCTTCCTCAGCTTAAAATTCCTTTTACCCCTCCCTTCATCTACATCTTTCCCCAGCCTTGGTTGAACTTGATGTGTTTTCAACCATATTAACCATGTAATGATTGAGGTGCTCCCACAGATGAGCAATTGGGTTCAAGTCTGGGGAATAAGAGATGTCTAGGGCACTACGTGGAAGTCTCAGTCACGCTCTTCCAAGCTTTGTTGGACACTTCTAGCTGTGTAACATGTTGCTGGAAGATCACATCCGCTGCAGGGAACACAAGCAGATCACATACAGCCATACATGCTGAAAGGATGGATTCATACCCAAATCGGTTGACAGTGACTTCCACATGAATCATTGACCCAAAGAATGCCACAAAAACATTCTGCAGAACATAATGCTGCCTCCACCAGCTTGTGTTCTTCAGCAATGGTGCTTCTTCTTTCTGGCCTGATACGTCTATTCAGTGAAGCAGAAAATGCGACTCATTGGAGAAGACAACCCTTTGCCAATCAGCGGAGGTCCAATTCTGATAACGCTGTGAAAATGTAAGTTTTTTCTGCCAATGCAACTTTGTTAGCAGAGGAGCAGTGACCATCTGTTGGCTTTGGAGCATATTAAGGCTATGTTCACACGGCTTAAAATATTACGTATTTCAGTCCGTAATTACGTGCCATACTGCGCGAATTATTTCTGGAATACGTCCCAGTCATTACGGTAATCCACAGTTCTCATAGAGAGCTATGGATTACGTCTCCTCTCCCTGCTCGGCGAATACGCCGCGGGGGGAGAGAAGCGACATGTGAATTACTAGCGTATACATGTGTATACGCGCCGCTGGTAATGAAAGTCTATGGGCCGGCGAGGTGCCGTCCACACGGCTTATTTGCGGGGCGTAATTACGCCCCGCAAATAAGCCGTGTGAAACCAGCCTAAGGGTTAGCTGTTTTAGACACATGACTGGTCACCCTGGGTTCATTTTAGCAGTTGCGTGTTGTTCACCATTGTATGACTTCATAGCTGATGTTCACCTTGCACATCGATGGCACATAGTGCTCTGTAGTTTCCACATCACTTATTTGCAATGACACCATTTGTCCATTCACCCTCTACTTTCACCAGAGCAGCACGTGAACATTTCACAAACTGCACAGTTTCAGAAATACTGCCACCCTTGGCCCAGAAAGCCAATAGTCATCCCTTTTTAGCAACTGATACATTGCCCATATGACAGCAATGAGGGATATGTATGCAGATAGTCTATCACACACCTTGATTGGTGCCGCTATATGGAATACTGTGCTAGACTGCACTATTTCCTAGTGCTGGAAAAAAAACCTGCACTAAGACTTGACTAATAAACGGCAAAAAGGATATTCTGTTGGTCTTTGCCATGAGAATAGGGAGCAGTGTGAATGTGGCCACCTGGCTTGTTACAGACTTGGTATATGGTTCCTTGTTTTCACAATGCTTTAGGCATACCTCCCAACTTTTAGATTTTGCAAAGAGGGACACATCAGACCACACCCAAACATGTGACATCACACAAAGGCATGCCTCTAAGCACGCCCAAATACGTACATGCCAACTTTTTAGATTGCCAAAAAGGAGACATTTTCAGGATTGCATTGTATCCAATAATGAAATATTAAGTAAGTTATGTAATATACAGCAAGGAAGCAATCGGATACTTTTCAAAGCAAGAAAGTCAGATTATTGATGAAAATCTATTTCCCAAATGAAAGAGGGACATTTATAGAACTAAGAGGGACAAGGGTTAAAATAGGGACTGTCCCTCCAAAATAGGGACAGTTGGGAGGTATGCTTTAGGGCATGTTCACACGGCTGTTTTCGGAGCATTTCCTCGGCCTTAATGGCATCTAAAATGTCCCTAGTTCATTTTCATTGATTCCCATGTAAAACAGTGCAGTAGTTCACACACGGCGAGGTTTTTTCTGTGCATTTTCCGCGCTTCTTTGAAGTTGTTTTGGGCGCTGAAAAAGAAAGGTCATGCCCATTCTTGAAGTGCTTTCAACATTGAAAATCCCAATAGGAATTAATAGAGAACTTCAAAACCTTGGTGGGGATTTCGGTGCGGTTTTGCCCTGGCTACTAATTTGTATGAGTGTTTTAGAATGAAAATGGTGTTGGAAAACCTTGTCTGAAAAGGCACTTTTCATACAAGGGTTTTTTCACTGATTTGAATGCTAAAAATTCAGCATCCAAATCAGCTTTACGAGCATGCCCTTATTCTGGCTGCAGTACTCTAGCACAGGTATTCCAGGAAAGCTGGTTCACATTACAGTACAAAATAAAGTAAAACTTCCACTGCAAAAAAAACAAACGGATATCCACTTTTCCACCTTGCACAGAGTTGGCCCACACTACAAGGGCTTTTTCTAGTAGGCCATGGAGTGGCTACCGTTATTTGTGAACCTTTTCAGATGCTTTCAGTACCACTTCCAGTGCTATTTATGTGTTAGTCCCATAAATCCAGAATATGGCAAGGCTCTTGTGGACTAACCCAAGCATTGCATGTTGGGAAGGAGCTGCTGTTAACATATATTCTATATAGATTATATAATCTGCCCACAAAGGGGGTGACAACAAGCCAGTTGTCGGGAAACCTGACAGACGCCTTTTTTGTGTTGTCTATTTCTCGCTCGCATTGGGTTGCTCTTAGGAGCCAGGCTCGGGAGGCACATGTTCAAAGCACATTCCTGGGATAACATTTGTTTTGGAGGCGCAACCTGTCTGAGAAGGCAGCTCTGTGTTTTACAACTGTCTGCGAGGCAGGCACGTGTAATAGAAAGTCAATAGGAGAAACACTGTAGATCTTGACTACTCTACGTTATTGAGATGCACCTAGTATGCATATACACATAGTAGGGTTGAAAAAAGCCATATGTTCAAGTTCAGCCAAGGGTGGGGAGAGATGTGGATGAAGGGAGGGGGCAGAGAATTTTTAAGCTTTGTTTTCCTCTACAGATATTCATTTAGCACAGATTGGTTCCAAAGACTATTTCATTCCAGTTCCCACAATTGCCATCAGACGGGAGCATGCATGTGGCTACAAACTGTTCATGATCTCTGCATGCTGTCAGTGAATGAAAAACATTTTGCTTGTATAAAGAGCCCAAATATTTGTGCCCATGTCCAGTGGATACCGGTATACTTCTCATTAAAGGATTCACAATATAAGTAATATGGTAACAGTATATGGCTAGTATACAGTAATCAATGAAAATCAAATGGAGGTCTGGATTTGGAATGATGCTCAAAATCAAAGTGGAAAACAAATTTCAGGTTGATCCAACTTCAGTAGAAATTCCTCAAGACAAGGAAATGAGGCTCAGTAGTGTGTGTGGCCTCTGTGCCTGTATGACTTCCGCCTCATCAGGAGCATGCCCAGGTGTTGTAGGCAGGCCCGCCGTACAGGGGGTACCCCCCGTACACCTGTACGGGGCCCGGAGAGATATGGGGGCCCGCTTCACGCAGGCCCGCTTATCTCCGTTTTTTTTTTTTGTTTTTTTTTTAACACACTGTAGAGCACGGCCAAGCGCCGCGCTCTACATGGTGAGAGTTCCGGGGCGAGGGGGGGGGCGGATGGGTTGGTTGCGCCGCGGCCGCGGCGCCACTTTTTTGTTTAGCCGCCCCGCCTCCGCTTTTATTTTACAGCCAGCAGGGCGGAGCGGGGCGGTGTGGGGGGGGGGGGGGGGCCGCGCTCCCGGCTCAGCTGCGCGCCTGCGATGTACTTACGGACGTGAGCCCTGGGCGCGCTGTTGCCGGACCCGGGGGCCGCCTCTCTCTGTTGTGGCGGCGGGGATTGCGGGAATTATTTTGACTCCGGGAGGCCCCGAGGGGCGGAGCTTCACGGATTCAAACTGTTCCGCATCCCGCCGCAGGGCACAGTCAGAGAGCAGCGGCGGAGACACAGAGGAGGAGGTCCCGACTTCAGCCAGCTACAGCACTTATGTAAGTAGAAGATTTGTCGCGCTGGACCGTAGCTGAGCCGGCTGGGAGCCGGGCCCCCTCCCAAAGTTTTTCCCTGGAGGTTTGGTGCCCGGCCAATCGGCCATTTTTAACTGTGGGGGACAGCGCAGCCCAGCCTACAGTGGGGGGCCCCCCTTCCCACCCTCTTGTATGTTGTGTAGTGGTGGGGGGGGCCCTCCCCACCTCCCCCCGGGCAGTGTGCGTTGCTTGGAGGGCCCTCTCCACCTCCCCCGGGCCTTTTGGGGGGGCTTGAGGGCCCGGGGGAGGGTGGAGAGGGCCCTCAAGCCCCCACAGGGGCCCGGGGGGAGGTGGAGAGGGCCCTCAGCCCCCACACGGCCCGGGGGGGGAGGTGGAGAGGGCCCTCAAGCCCCACACGGCGGGGGGAGGGAGGGGGTCTTCTCCAGCCCCCACACACATGGCCCTCAGCCGTGTGGGGGCTTGAGAGGGCCCCCTCCTCACCCCCAGGCCGTGTGGGGACTGGAGAAGACCCCCTCCTCACCCCTAGCCGTGTGGGGGCTTGAGAGGGCCCCCTCCTCACCCCTAGCCGTGTGGGGGCTTGAGAGGGCCCCCTTCTAACCTCCAGGCCATGTGGGGGCTGGAGAGGGCCCCCTTCTAACCCCCTGGCCGTGTGGGTGTTTGTGAGTGACAGAGTTTCCCCTCCTCCCACGGGCCCTGTGTGTGGGCCCTCTCTCAGTCACATACACGGCCAGGGGAGAGGAGGGGGTCCTCTCTCTCACACACAAACACACACACGCACGCAGGCATCTTCAAACTGCGGCCCTCCAGCTGTTGGGAAACTACAACTCCCATCATGCCCACTGTTATAGATTATACAAATGCATGATGGGAGTTGTAGTTTCGCAACAGCTGGAGAGCTGCAGTTTGTGGATGCCTGCGAGGTGGACTCAAAGTGAATGCAAAAAAAAATGTAAAGTGTAAAACAAAAATAAAAAAGTATTAGGGTATGTTCACACAGCATCTTGCCTCCGTATGAACATCCGCTTTTCTGATGCGTTGGGGCATCAGAAAGGGACCCAGAGACGGATTCTAAAAAATCAGCAGTGAGTTTATCACCGCCGGCAAAGACAGGCAGCGCGGGCTTCACATGAGAGATCACCACTGCGTGTTTCCCTCACGCCTGTCGCATGCAATTCTTTGATCGCATCTGAAAGACAGAGCCGACAGACGTTCTACAAACATACAGGGGTGGGGTCTCATGTGAACGCCACTGCTGTTCCTCGTTGCCGGCAGTGATAAACTCACTGCTAATTGTTAGATGCGTCTCTAGGTCCGTTCAGACGAACCCAGAGAGGCATCAGAAACGTGTATGTTCATACCCTTAAAAGTTGATATCACCCCCTTTCGCCATTTTACAAATAAGAAATAAAATAATTCCCCATATTTGGTGTCGCCCCGTCCGAAAAAGTCTGATCTATTAAAATATAACATCAATTATCCAATAGGCTATGTCTCCAATGCATGGCTTTACAATCGTATCTGTGGCACTTTTTAGTTTTTTAAAAGCGCCGAAAATACGATTGTTTGTGCAGCTCCATAGACAGCAATAGGAAAGACGAGCTGTATTCTCCACAGCTCGTCTTTCGGCGCCGGCGTGTTATACAACATGTTGTATTATACCCCGGCGCTTTTAGTTTTTGTGCCGTCTTCCCATACAATTGTATGGGTGACTGCAAAAAAACGAGAAGCGACCGCGGTTTTTGTACGATACGTGACAAATACCGCAGCCGTGCATCTAAAAAAAAAAACGACCACTTTCTGGCCGTTTTTTGTCCGATGCAGTGGGAAAACATAACCATACACGGAACACTGTAGAAGAAAAAAAATTTCCAAATACCAAAATTGCAGTTTTTTTTGGTAATTTCACATCGCTAAAATTTGAATCAAATTGATCAAAAAGTGTCATGTATTCCAAACTAGTAGCAATAAAAAGTACGCATTCAGCCCACAAAAAATGCCGCATCACTCAGGTCTGTATGTGTTAATTCAAAAAAGTTATTGGTCGCACAAAATGGCGCAAATTTCAAAAGTAGTAAATGTTTGGAATTTTTTTTATGGTACGGAAATAACAGGAAACCCTAATGTTTGGTATTGGTGAATTTCGGATTCAACTTAGATTTCGAAAAATACATTTCCAAGTACATTTAAATGGCACCATTGATTCAACAACAAATCCATGTTTACGATCATGTTTACCATAGACACAGTCAGGTGAACTTATGTACGTTATGTCTTTCCTGGTGCACTAGAGGGGGAAACAGCAGTAGTGTTGCAGCAAAAGCGCTTTAGGGATGAGTTACGCTTTTCTTTTGGCAGTTTTTTCTTATTTTTTAAATCTTGGAATACCTCTATGCACAAACTGAGAGATAGTAGTGTGAGGTTATAGAATACTATTACCTTTAATTTATGGATATGTAGATTTGGTCTTTTAATTAGATAAATTTTAAATGTTTCAGAAAGTTAGAGTAGAGTAGGGCCCTGCCAAAAGAGTTTTACCTTGGGGTGGTGGCAGCTTCAAAATCTTTTGGCCAAAACAAGTTATATTTTCCAATAGGAAAAGCTAATTTAAAGACGTGAAATGGAGCGGGGCTACAGCAGTGAATGGGCGTTGCCTGGGAGGGGCATGTTAGGGGTGGTGTCTGGGAAGGGGCGTGTTTTGGGCGGGACATGGGAAGGGGGGCCCAGGCACTTTGGCTGTATGGGGCCCCAAAATTCCTATTGGCAGCCCTGGTTGTAGGGATGTTCTGAGGGATCTCCTCCCAGACCTGGATTAAAGAATCAGTCAACTCCTGGACAGTCTGTGGTGTTGGTGGATGGAACAAGACATGATGTCCCAGATGTGCTCGATTGGATTCAGGTTTGGGGAATGGGCAGGCAAGTCCATAGCATTGATGCCTTCATCATGCAGGAACTACTGACACTTCAGCCACATGAGGCCGAGCATTGTCATGGATCAGAATGAAGCCAGGGCCTCCTGCACCTGTGTATGGTCTCACAGTGGGCCTGAGGATCTCATCCGGTACCTAATGGCAGTCAGAGTAACTCTGGTTAACACGTGGAGGACTGTGCGGCACTTCAGAGGAATGCCTCCCCAAACCATTACTGACCCACTACTAAACTGGTCATGCTGGAGGATGTTGCAGGCAGCAGAACGTTCTCCACAGCGTCTCCAGACTCTTGTCACACGTGCTCAGTGTGAACCGGCTCTCATCAGTGAAGCGCACAGGGCGCCAATGTCGAATCTGCCAATCTTGGTGTTCTCCGCCAAATGCCAATCATCCTGCACAGCCCAACACTGACTTGTGGACGTCAAGCCTCATGGAGTCTGACAGTTTCAGCAGACACATGGATATCAGTGGCTGCTGAAGGTCATTTTGCAGGGCTCTGGCTCTGCTCCTCCTGTTGGTCCTTGCACAAAGGAGAAGGTAGTGGTCCTGCTGCTGGGTTGTTCCTCTCCACATCTCCTGGTGTACTGGCCGGTCTCCTGGTATCTGCTCCATGCTCTGGACACTGTGCTGACAGACACAGCTAACCACCTTCTTGCCACAGCTTGCATTGATGTGCCATCCTGGATGAGCTGCACTAACTGAGCAACTTCTGTGGGTTGTAGACATCGCGTCATGCTACCTCTAAGAGTGAGAGCAATAACAAAACGCAAAAGTGACCAAAACAGCCAAGAAGGAGAACAGAGAAATGGTCTGTGGTCCACACCTGCAGAACCGCTCCTTTATAGGGGTTGTCTTGCTAATTGCCTATCATTTCTACCTGTTCTCTGTTTGCACAACAGCAGGAGAAATTGATTCACAACTGGACGAGTTTGTTTCACAGAAGTGTGATTGACTTGAGAGCTTCACTGTGTTTAAGTGTTCCCTTTATTTTGAGTAGTGTATTTGAAACAATCGAAATACAGGACTTAGGCTTTGGTACAGCAACCTTTGTTGGCAATTACAGAGGTCAGACATTCCCGGTAGTTCTTGACCAAGTTTGCACACACTACAGTGGCGATTTTTGACCCACTCTTCCATACAGATCTTCTCCAGATCTTTCAGGTTTTGGGGCTGACACTGGGCTACGTTGGAGTTAGAAAACCCAGTCCTGACCCGTCCTCAATATACTGAGGGAAGGAGGTTGTTGGATAAAATCTTGCGCTACATAGCCCCATCCATCCGCCCTTTAATACAGTGCAGTGGTCCTGTCCCATTTGCACAAAAGCACCCTTAAAGTATAATGTTTCCACCCCCATGCTTCACGTCAGTGTTCTTGGGGTTGAATAATATCTTCAAATTCTTATGGTAATAAGATAACTTTTATTCAATCCAGAACTGTCAAAGTTCAAAAAGGTCTGCAATAATATATTACAGATAAATATATGACATAGACTGGTGTTTTGGAGTTTTTTGATATTAATCACTATAACCTAGGATTTTGCATATTCTTGGGGTTGTATTCTTCCTCCTCCTTTCTCCAAACACAGCGAGTGGAGTAGATGACAAAAAAGGTCTATTTTGGTATCATCTGACCACATGACCTTCTCTGGTTCATTCAGATGGTAGTTGCCAAACCTCAAATGGGTCTGGATATGTCATGGTGTGAACTTTGGACCTTGCGTTCCCTGCAGGGTTTTAATTCATGATGGTGTAGTGTGTTACTAGCGGTAATCTTTGAGACTGTGGTCCCAGCTCTATTCAGGTCATTGACCAAGTCCTCCCGTGTAGTTCTGGGCTGTTTTCTTACTTTCTCAGAATCGTCCTTGGCACACGAGGCAAAATCTTGCATGGAGACTGAGGAAGATTGACAGTAATCTTGTGCTTCTTCCTGTTGTCTTCTCACCAAGCTGCTTGCCTATTGTCCTGCAGCCCATCCTAGCCTTGTGCAGGTCTACAATTTTTGTCCATGGTGTCCTTGGACATCTTTGTTTTTGGCCATGGTGGAGAGGTTGGAGTGTGATTGAGTGCTTGGACAGCTGTCCTCTATACAGGTAACAAGTTCAAACCGGTAAGGGTAATGAGTGTAGAGTAGAAGTGCTTCTTATGGGGGTGCTTTCACAGTGTGTGTGTGGGTTTAAAAAAAAAAAAAAAAAAAAAAATTACCTGCAGAATTGCACCAAAAAAAAACAGGGAAAGCACAGGGCTGTGGGGGCCAGAATTCTTGTTGGTTGATAGGTGATCAGATAATTAACTCATGCAATAAAATGCAAATAAATTATTTAAAAAGGATTTTTATTTTTTTTATTTAGATGCAGTCTCTCACAGTTGAATTGTATGTATGATAACCATTAGGGTATGTTCACACGGCTTATTGCGGCACGTATAGTACGCGCTGCAATATGCCGTGTGTTTTGGAACCATGCGCTGATCAGCGCGTAATTCCAAAGCATGGGGGCGCTGGCAGGGCGCCGGCCCCATGGACATGCATTGTTCGTGGCGCGTATTCGCCGCTAACAATTGACATGTCAATTCTCCCCCCACGTGTACAATATGTATTGTATGCACGGGGGGACGACACGTAATCAGTCTGCGAGAGCTATGAATTACCGTAATTGTGGCGCACATTTCGCCGCGCAATACGCGGTATTTTAAGCTGCGTGAACACACCCTTACAGACCTCTCCATTCTTTGTAAGTGGGAAATCTTGCAAAATTGTTTCAAATAGTTATTTTTCCCACTGTAGCTGTGACCAGCTACCACCGCCTTTATTGAGTAGCTCCCATCCTGCATAGCTGATGTCTGTGCTGTACACAGCAAATACACTGGATATTAGGTGGTGGTCATAATAATGTGAATGTGTGTGATTATATAAAGAAATCTCTTTGGATTGGTGCGCTATTTTGTAAGCAGTATGTGATATACACATGATACTTGCTGCAAAAGGTGTAGTCAAGGTTCCTCTGCCCAAGAAAACGGCATTTAACATGAAGTACATCGCCCGAGCATTATAAATGTTTTAGCAGGTATCAAGGGCGATAAGTTATGAATTTGAATAATACAAAGTTTGCACACACTGCAGCAGGGATTTTAGTCCATGTTTATTTTTTGTGAACCCAGACTTAAAGGGGTTGTCTCACTAAATTGATTCATCTTACGTCAGTCCTGTTTTCTTGCTTTCACTTTGAATTCAGGGGCGTGTTTACTGGCTTCCACTAGGCTGCAGCAGAAGCCAGGTCTGTAGCTATAGCAACCAGAGCTGGCAGCCTAACAGGAGAGATTGAACCCGCTCTGTTTGCTAAGCGACTTGAGGAGCCCGATCAGGGCCCTACAAGAGGGGGTATCCAGAATAAGGGAGGACCCCTGGGAAAAGAAAAATAAAATTTCAAAAATGACTTCATTTTTCCCCAAAATCTTTTAACATAAAAAAGCAATCCTTGTAGGAACCCAACCCCCTTTAAAGGTTTTATTTTCCCAAACAAAAATGATGGGCCTTTTCAAATTAGAGGCCCCCCCCTTTTTTGAATGGTGGTTGTTTAACTTCTAGGACTCTTGCCAATCTTGAACGATGGGGCTGTAGAACTTGGGGCACAATATTCTTCTGTAATTAAACAGCAGTGGTAGATTCTCAGTTTCTGCCCTGCAAATCCACAAGCAGCATCCAAGTTGCCCTAAATGGAGCAGCAAACATTGACTCTCAGTGAAATTAGAGGTAGTTTGACTTCCACTCTGGCCCGCCTTTTTTTTCATTATGAAAAAAAGAGCATAAACCAAAAACGCCATATGGATAAACCCCCTTTTTTTAATTTGAATTCCCCAAAAACCAAAAAAACCAGGCAGACTTACTTTCCAAAAATTTTCCCGGCTTTCACATAGACCTTAGTCATAGCATAAAATAATTTGCCACGTAACCTTAAAGGGGTTTTGCCACGATCTAATGTTGACGTGGGATCCTCCAAAATGGGCATTTAATCACTTTTCGAAATATGTCATTAAAAAAAGCCCCTTTGAGAAGCTACAGCCCTTATTTTTTCCTGAAATGTTTACATTGGGCTACCCCACCAGAACGGGTCTGGCCCCCTCTTGCCTTGGGTTTTCAATTTTTAAACTGATGGCAAGAACAGAAAGGCCCTTTTAAAGGACTGGGGGGGAAAAAAATCCTGGGGTCTCTGTATAGAAAAACCACTGGTTGTAAAATTTAAATTAACCCGAGTAAACAAAGCTCAGGGCCCCCCCCCCCCCCCCTCGTAGTCCTGAACGCTGCCTGCTTTTGGAAACTTATTCCCTTTTCTTTTTGGGGGAAAATAAAGGGGGAGAAAAAAAACCCATTTAGCCATTTTTCCCCCAAAAGTTACCTCTGGGAATTTTGGGCCCAAACCCTTTAGCCTCTGTATTGAGCAAAATATCAGGAGCCCTGCAGGGGGGGTGGAGCGATGACATCCCCAAAAGGAAGGGAAAAATTGGGTTTTTTTTAAAAAAACCCGAAACACAACGCCCCCTTTTTTTCAAGTTTCAAGAAAAGGAAAAGAAATTCAAACCTGTTAGTTAAAGGGAAAAACCCTTTCTTGGGAAAAACCCCTTTAAATAGTGCACTACACCAATGGGAGAGCACTCCATATGGCAAATATGCAAGTCATGAGAAAATACACCTGCACAATGGAACCTCTTCATGTAAAATGACTTTCTGGCTACTCTTCAAGCTATTGGAAAGCAAGTTACTAGAAAAAAATTCTGGTAGGTTTTTTTATTAAATCATCTCCTCTTCGGAGCAGAGCGCTCACTTATTTGATGCCCTGAAATCGCAGTGGTAGTAAATTCCCCCCCCAACATGCGTGGGCAGAGAGTATCAAGACAGACTTGGCAAAGCAGTGTCAGATGTTTCTGAATCCTAAATCTTGAGCTTTGGGTAGTTCAGCCAACACTTGTTTTATTCAATAAGCGCTTTATTTAGTAGACGGCTATCAAGTCATGTTATACCGTTGTCCAATTAGTCCCTGTTTCTTGCAGAAATCATCGGGGCAGAGCAGCTTCCGGCACCTGCAAAAGAATCGGAGGAAGTGAGACAGTACCCATGGAGGATAGACAACAAGTATTACTCGGCCAATGTGAACATATGCATTGTACCCAGCACAGCACATGTTACCAGTCAGGTGGCAGAGTCCGTCCAGGCCTTCATTGTATACTTTGACAGCACAGCGGTAAGTGGCAATGGTTTCACTTGGTGGAAGTCTGAGTGATATGACTCAGTTTTAATTGGGTCGATATCCTGCCAGCTACTAAAATACTACACCATCTTTATGGATTGCTTTGGAAACTGTTTGGATTGCAATGTATTTTTGTTTCACAAGTATCGGTAGGGCTCTGCTCACACTACTGTCATAGTGTCCATGACAGCAAAGCCAGATCTGTCAACCAGTGGACACCAGTGGCACCTTATGGAACCCACTTACTTTTAATGGGGGTCTACTGGACTATGTTGTGGTGTACATGGTTTTGATGGAAAGAAAAGCCTAGTATGGCAGCACAACTAATGGAGGCTCTGAAAGAAGCTTCTGACACTAGCATGAACACTGCCTCAAAAATGAGCAGTAAATGAGAGCGGAGGAAACATATCTGCTCGTCTGTAATGAAAGTCTAAGAACATACAACCAAGAAATTAACATTCACGGAACTCCAGTATGTCATGGTTAACTAAGATCAAAGGTATCGAGCACCTTCATTCTGTTTGCGAAGATGGGGTAGGAACAAATGTGCAGAAAAATATGACTGACGTAGAGGGTGAGGGGATTCAATAAGATCACCTATGGAGGCCCACCAAGCTAACGAGACAAGACATCGGGTAGATGGTTCTTTGAGGAGGTCACTCAAGATTCATTGCCCAACAGTAGAGGGCATCTGAGGTTAGAAGCTGAAGCAAGGTATGTAATACGCAGAGTCTGAGGGTCTGCTTTATAGAAGTTTTGCTGCTTTTCCTCAACCTTTTCACATGAGTGATTCAGCAGCTGTTGAGTAAATGTGTGGCGACCAAGCAAAACATTTCAGGCAGTGTGTTTTTTGTTTTTTTTTTCCCTCCAAAATGGATAAACACTTTGAAATAACTTCCACTAGTTTGTCTGCTGAGTGGAAATTTCAAGTATGTAGCTGCATGGTAGTCCTATACTTTCAGGCACTACAGAACACGGCATATATGGCAAACAGCTAATACATATTTGTTATTCCTGCTCTTGCTTAATGAGCGGTGTGGTGTTACGTTATAGCAGTGTGTCTTCAAGTCAGCAGAATACAGCCTGCCGTGTATGACTTAGTGTGTCACAACAGATACAAACTAGTGCCGTGTGTAATGTGGGAAACTTGGATTTCTAGCATCTATTGGTGTATGTACAAATGTCTAATTATAATTTGCTTTGAATTCTTCGATGTCCGGCACATGTTTATAAAGAACTATATAGCTGGCTGGTCACCTGCAATTAAAGCAAAATACGAACAGCAATGTGTTTAGTAATGGTCTTCACTTTTGTCTACATGTTTAATGGTAATCAATGTGGTGATAAAACCCTGTTATCTTTCCCACATATTGTCATTCATCCAGACTTGAGGAGCCATTTGCAAACTGAAAAAGCTATTTTATGCTTGATGGGTTTAAACTTCGAGTACACAGTGATGCAGTAAAAAAATTAACATTATTTTAATTACAATGTTACTAATGCAAATAATGCTATACAAATCAGTCCCAAAAAATGCTATATGGAGAGTTAAGGCTTTTCCCCACGGCAAGGGTTTTTGGACGGTTTTCGGTTTTGATAACCGTCTGTAAACCGTCTGTAAAACTTTACAATCCATTTTTTCCATAGAGGAAACAGAGGAGAAAAGCTGTCTCCCTGCGGCCGTGTAAATGGCCGCAAAACAGAGCAAATACCGGTTAGATAATCCGACCAGTATTTGCTCTCTGCCGCGGGGACGTGACCTTAGGGGCCGTTCACACAGCGTTTTTTGGATCCGAAAGTTGCATCCAAAAATGCAGCGGCGATCAGATCCAACACGCAACTGCGTGTTGGATGCAGCAGGATCGCACCCTATACTTTATTATAGGGCTCCTGCTGTGTCTTTCGGACCAAGAATTGACATGTCAATTCTTGGAACGGATCCGAAAGACGCAATGAGACACATCGGTGATCACTCATGTGAACGCTGATGCGTGTTTCATATTAACAGCAATGGAAATAATATTGCTTTTTACAAGATGCGTGTTTGGGGTCCGACAGACGGCTCCAAACATGCTTCTAAAAGCGTATGTTCACACGGACCCAAAACGCCATGTGAACATACCCTTAGGGCGCATCCCCACGGCACAGGCCAAATACCGGTCGGTTTATCCGACCATTATTTGTTCGGTTTGTGTGCCGTGCACACGGCCGCGGGAGGACGGCTTTTCTCTGCGATTAGCCCTCCCCCTTCACATTCACTTGTTCATATTCTGTATGAAAACCAGACGGAAGAATGAACATGTAGAATGTTTTTCGTGGCGGCCGGCGGTCTGAAAAACCGCTGGCCGGAAAACCCGTGCAGTGGAGACTGCTGCAGGGATTTTCCATAGCGGCCCATGTAAAAGCTTGCGACCAGTTTTTCAGACGGCTTGCAAACAGTCTGAAAAACCACCTGCAAATCGGTGATGTGGGTACATGGCCTTAGGGTGAAGGAGGCTGGAACACCTCTTGATTCCTGAGAGTCAAATGTTACATAACTAAGAAAGTCGGCTGCTGTAAAAAGTGAGTATGTAGACACTTCAAATGCTCTATTGGGAAGGACAATGATCATGTTTTTTACCCAGGGAGATGAGTAGCACCAGCAGTATCTATATTTACTATTTGGCCATAGGCAAACTTAAACTCTATCAGTTCTCAGCCTATAAAGCACTAACACTTAACTTTTATGTACAACACTTAACCTCTATAACATACTTTTTACAAACCTGATTTCTAACCTCTCAATTTGTCTCATAAATGTATCCCTTTCTAATGGTGAAAGAATAACTCCTTTTCTATTATCAAATCTGGTGGAACATTAACAGCAGGAAATCCCTATATATACAGTGATTTGCTAACTGCAAAAAGGGATCCAAAACATCTTACTTGGGCAATCATCCCTTATCTAATGGGCATGAAGCATATAAGGTTTCCTTGTGAAACCCTCTGCAGCAGGTGACACAGTTAAGAGGTAGAAAATCACAAATTAAAATATCATGCCTGACCTCCCCAACATGTTTCACCAGCTAACTGGCTTCATCAGGGGATAGAGGTCTGGTCCCATGTGGTCTAGCTCATTTCCTTTTATATGGTCTTAGGTACACACCCTATTCAGGTTCTCACCAATTAGAGACCAGAAATTCAACAATACCCATTCCCCCTTTCAAAACACACCCCTTTCTCTCCTCCATGCATACTGATACCATTTAATGCCACTGCGTTCTTATAACCAACATTCCTCTGGCCATTTCGCCATCTCCATTGCAGGCTTCCGTCCTATTTTACCATACTGCCCGCGCACTGCGCAAATGGGCATTTCCACCCTTACTGCGACGGACTTCCACCCAACTTCTCTCACATTAGTGCGTCTGCGCGGCTCTCCTACAACAGATTAAGTGGAATAGGTCTTACATTTATGCGGCAGACTGCTATCTTTGTCCCTTCCCATAAGCCTCTTCCCCCTCCGTATCTAATGTACATATTCATTTTAATAAAGCTTCGGGCCTTATGACATCCCCACCCATGAAGCCAGCAGTATCTGACAGCTTTATATCCATTAAGGTACTACACAAACCTCCCAAAGTTATCTAAGGTTTGGACTCTCATAACTTCCTTGGAGAGACAAGTGCCTATTTCACTTCTTTCTTCATTCGTATCTCTCGCTGTGTTAGGGCTTGTTCACACGGCGTTTTTGTGATCCGTTTTACGGATCCGCAAAACGGATCTAACAATTGTCAGTGTCCCCCAAGGGTCAGTCCTGGGTCCACTACTCTTCTCTATCTACACCCTTGGCCTCGGTCAGCTCATAGCCTCACATGGCTTTCATTACCACCTGTATGCTGATGATACCCAACTCTACATCTCTGGCCCAGATGTCACTTCTCTACTCTCCCGGATCCCTGACTGTCTGTCCTCCATCTCCTCCTCTTTCTCATCACGTCTCCTAAAACTAAATGTGGAGAAAACAGAACTCATCATCTTTCCACCGTCCAACTCTACCCCTGCCCCTGATCTCTCTATTACAGTCAACGGCTCTACACTTTCACCGGTCCCACAAGTCCGCTGTCTTGGGGTAATCCTAGACTCTGCTTTATCTTTCAAACCACACATCCAAACCCTCACCTCTGCCTGCCGCCTCCACCTGAAAAACATCTCTCGTATCCGCTCATTCCTCGCTTATGACACTACAAAAATGCTGGTCCATGCCCTTGTCATCTCCCGCCTAGACTACTGCAACATCCTTCTCTGTGGCCTCCCAGCTAGCACCCTCGCTCCCCTCCAATCCATCCTTAACTCTGCTGCCCGTCTTATCCACCTCTCTCCTCGCTACTCTCTCTCCTCTCCCCTCTGCAAATCCCTTCACTGGCTCCCCATTGCCCAGCGAATTAATTTCAAGCTACTAACCATGACCTACAAGGCTCTCCATGACCTCTCCCCTCCATACATCTCTGCCCTAATTTCCAAATATCTTCCCCCCACGCCACTCTCCCGCTCCTCACAGGACCTTCTCCTCTGCTCTCCCCTTATCAGCTCCTCACACAACCGTCTCCAAGACTTCTCCCGTGCTTCACCCACACTCTGGAACTCACTGCCCCCAACACATCAGACTCTCCTCCACTTTCACCAGCTTCAAAAGCAACCTGAACCCCCAGTTCGTCACGCTTGCCTATCCCCTTCACTAACCTTCTCACTACGACCTCCACAGACATGACTGCCCCTCACCTCCTGTCTCTTTCCCCCTCCGTGTAGAGTGTAAGCCCTCGCGGGTAGGGTCCCTCCCCCTCTGTCGTCCCAAATTGTCATTCATCATTATCACGTCCCGTTTGACTTATTTTATTAAAACCCCCTCGAAATGTACAGGGCCCCTGGAATCAATGGCCCTTTTAAAATTAAAAATAAAATAAAAATTTAAAATTTGAGTTGAATGGCAAAAGGCATCGCTTTTTCTAAAGGAGATCGGCGATGCGCTTTTGAGGCTCTCCTGCACTTCGTTTCCATCCGCTTTAAAATTGACATGTCAATTTTTATTGCGTTTTACCAATGAAAAGCCCATAGGAGATAAGGACCCCCTTTTTGGCACCTGTCCAAAAGCGCTCCAACTCCGGGTACTATCGGTTTCGCTTTGCCCTGAAATGGATGCAAAAGCGCATAGGGCTGGAGGGGGTCGCGGGGAAGGTGAGCGGCGGACCAGGTGAGGGGCGGAGCGCGGGTGAGCAGGGGGAGCGAGGGGGATCGGAGGGACGGCGGCTGTGGGAGCGGGGGACAGGGGAAAGGTGCGGGAGTTTGAAATGAGGAAAAGAGGATGAAAAAGCTTAAAATACGGGATCCAAAAAAGTAACAACGCTCTTTTGGGTTTCCGTTTTTTCCGGGATGCGCTTTCAAGTGCCAAAAAAAGGACAAAAAAAAAAGGATCAAAACGCCGTGTGAACAAGCCCTTATAGGACGTGGATTAGCCCAATCCATTGGGGAAAAACCATCCTGCCTACAAAGTAAAAACACCTAAAGTGCATCACCCACAATTGTGTGGGTCCTATAATGCAAATGACATGTATGTGTATTTCCATACTGAACCATGGGATGTTTCAGCTGCATTCTGGTGCATGAAATAATGCCAAGTGAACCCAGCATTGTGCCTTTTGTTTATTACACTTTAGTAAATCTGTGCAAAAACAAGACATTTTTTCATACAGAGTGCTTTAAATTTACCGCTCGGCAAATTAATTATTTGCTTTGTCAAAAGGGTCCTTTGGGTCCAAATTTAATTACCATTGATACACCGATTGTTTTACCAGCCATGTTCATATTGCTGTTAATGATCTCTTCCTGTATTCCGTTTATCATGAAAGCGGGCGGAAAAAGGTGTTGCTTGGTTTTCCATTGCTTGAAGTTGGTGCTAGATTTATGATTTGGGTGTGAGCGTGATGTATGGGGGTGAGTGCGCTCAAGGGAAAAGTTTTTTTATGACCTCATCGGTGGATCCTGATGCCGAGACCCCCACTGAACTCTAAAATAAATGGGCATAAGCTAAGCTAAGTGGCACAGTGCTCGGATAAACACATCTACCTCTCAAGATTGAGGGATTCAGATCAGAACTTCTAGCAGGTCACTGCGGCACCTCAAAAGGTCTTAAAATTGATTGGTGCCGTTTAAATATGGAGTTAGTAGCCTGCTCTGACAAGCAGTACAGCAGTTTAGCCTGCAGAGGGCCGCTGCTTTACTTTTCAGCTTGCCACGCCCCCGGTATATTTTTTTTTAATGGTTTCATGGCCCAAATTTTTAAAGGTTGTAAAAGTAAACTAAATCGGGGGCAGCAATCACTGCCACAGGTTTTTTTTCTGT
Source organism: Phyllomedusa bahiana (assembly GCA_025379985.1). Taxonomy (NCBI): domain Eukaryota; kingdom Metazoa; phylum Chordata; class Amphibia; order Anura; family Hylidae; genus Phyllomedusa; species Phyllomedusa bahiana. Next base: position 169,687 of record JAODAL010000034.1, read on the forward strand.
TTTATAAAACGGGAAGGAACCTAATTTTGAAAGTGGAAACTGTTTAATTTTTTTTTTTTTTATTAAATTCTATAACCTTTTTAAAATACATGTAATTTTAAAAAACGGTTCTAACTTTTTGACCAGGGCAAAGTCCCCCTTCAGACAAAAAAAAAAAAGGTAGTCACATTTCCTGCCCTATAATGGCTGCCCGGGGAGTAACTTTTTGTACAAAACAGTCATGGCCCCCACACATCATGTGACCCTGGTTTTCCCGGAAAAAGTAGTGTATGGAGGAGCAGAAATTCCCAGTATTACTACCCCCCACAGCTTCTTTTCTGTGATCAACACCAGGACCGTCATATTTGGGGGGGCCCTTTTTTGGGTTTTTTCGTAAACCCCCCGAGGGTGTTAAGGGAAAGGGGGAGCAAACTTTCCAGTATCACTACCTCCAGCAGGTCTTGCATGTGACCACCACACATCATGTGACCCGGATCCGGGAACATATGTTGGAGGGCAGAACTTTTCCAGTATTCTACCCCAGCGCCTATATTTGGGCACCACACAATCTGTGACCCCGGAACAGTAATACTGGAGAAGTTCTGCTTCTCAATAATCTGCTAACTCCACAGGTCTTATGGTCTGTGGGAAACGCACTTCTTCGTCTTTCCCTTTTTTTTTTTTTTTTTTTTTTTTCCCAGTTAACTTTTTAACAGCATGACTCCACTAACAGGCCTTTTTAAATACTCTAGGAAAAATTTCTGGAATAACCATATTTTTCTCTTAATCGTTGACTTTTTTTTTTTATTGACCTTTTTTTTTTTTAAAATAAATTTTTAACTTAAGGGGAAAAAAACCAATATTTTATTTTTCCTTTCCCTTTTTCTTTTCCGCATAGTTCCTGACCCTGTCCTAACTGAAAAGCCCGGGGTAATGATGACGCCATGTTTATCTCATGCATTTACTTCCTGGGAGTCTTGAAAAGGCAAAATTTTAGCCTCCACTTTTTTTTAAAAGGGGGTTATGCATTGGGATGAGGAGGTTTGGGGCAGAGTTTTTAAAATTTCATTTTTATTTGGAAATTTTATACTTCCAAATTTTTTCATAAAAAAGTGAAAACCCCTTTAATAGCTTGGTCCATGTTAGTACACCGTTTGATAAAGTTCTATGAGAGTTACCTTGGGATGTTTCGAGCTAAAATTTCCCTTTCTTGAATTCATTGCCGAGGATTTAAGCAGATGAAGGCTCTCTATGCAGGTGTAAGCCGACAGACGCAAGGAGGGGTAACAGCATGGTTGGTTTTTAGAGTTTGGGTCCCAGGAAGTGCCAATTAAGAGGTAGGTTTTGGATCTTAAAGGGATTTTACCACAAGGCATTTTATACCCGGGTCTGCTCACTTTCTTGTTCAAAAGGTTTTGGGGTTTTTTTTTTTTTTTTTTTTAGTGCATATCTTGTGATTCAGCAAGCTGACCTCACCATGCCTTTTCCCCCATTTGCTCACTCTCATCAACAAAGGTTTTTATGAAAAATCTGTAAATAGCTACAAGTGATTGGCACCTGCCTTTCAGCATAAGAGTATTAGATTCAAATTCCTGCACAAACCAAAAGTAGATTTTTTTTTTTTCGTTCTCAATGCACACACCTGATTGAGGTTTCGGATTATTTATTTACATTGTAACGAATTAATAGGAATCGAGGACGAAAAGAATGACAGCACCGGGGTTGGGGCACTCGCTCAGCAGTGGGGGTGTCGTTTCTAGGCAGGGAAAAGACGGGAACGACGACAGCCTGAAAGGAGAGTGATTTCTGAGCATGTCCCAAATGAGGGCTTTTTTCACGGTCGGGTTTTCTAGAGACGAGCTGTAGCTGTGGACACTAAACAGCACTTTTAAAACATGGTAAGAGTTTTGGTAAATGGTGAAAATGTTTAGTATTTAATCTACAAGCTTCCCACATAAATTTTTTACTTTGTGGTAAAATCCCTTCAAGTGGGCATTTTGGTCAATCCAGAGTAATGTTCTGTTTACTCTTCTTTGTAGATGATTTCCCTGAATCTACTGGTGTCACTCGAATAATTCAAGCCTTGAATGCTAACGTATGGTCCAATGTGGAAATGAAGAGTGGTAAGTGGTGCAGTATCGTTAGAAAAAGGACTGCGATACCAGTTATTAGCTGCTACGGTGGACCATTTGGTTTCACATTTTTATGGAAACCCATGTAGCTAGTGAGAGATGTTGGCATAACTAGTTTAGTAACACAATCGGGTAATATGAACCTATTTTATTGTATACAAAAAGCAACAGTCCTAGTAAACAAAGTTACAAGGTTACTTGCATGTCCAGCGTCAGTAGCAATGTGGTCGGGCAGTTCGTAACAACAAACTTGGCAATAGTCCAAAGAAGAACTTTTCAGTGCTGCCGCATAGCACGGCTTGTTTCTTCGGAGCACATAGTTAGACAGGCGGGCAGTCCGCACAGGTGCGCGGCGATTCGGAGGTATCCCTCCCCCTTTCTCAAGCGACCTCCGAAACGTCACGCGCCTGCGCGGACTACCCGCCTGTCTAACTATGTGCTCTGAAGAAACAAGCCGTGCTATGCGGCAGCACTGAAAAGTTCTTCTTTGGACTATTGCCAAGTTTGTTGTTACGAACTGCCCGACCACATTGCTACTGACGCTGGACATGCAAGTAACCTTGTAACTTTGTTTACTAGGACTGTTGCTTTTTGTATACAATAAAATAGGTTCATATTACCCGATTGTGTTACTGAGTATAGAACCAAGGAGCCGCAGATCTCCTATGTAGGGTAACTAGTGGTCAGGGCATATATGGCTACAAACTACCGCTATCTATACAATTGAAGGCATAACTAGTTTAACCATATGTGTATAGTACAAGCAGCGCTATATTATATATATATTTTATATATATTACTATATATTTATTATATATTATATATTTATATTTATATATATATATATTATATATATAATATATTATATATATATATATATATATATATATATATATTTTTTTTTTTTTTATTTTTTTTTTTTTGTCTTTAGCGACTATGCTTGAAACGGTATTACAGCTCCAATTTACAGTATAATGTGCACCAAACTGCAACAGTGTTCTTGGATCCCAAATCTTCTGTACAGGATTGTCCATGTTTGTGTACTTCATGTATGCACTTAACTTGCTGTACATCCATGTCATTTCAGAACAATCCTTTGGGATCTTCTGCTCATTGGCTGCCCTGAACCTCAGTTCAGAGAGTAATGGGGAACCACAGGATAATGTGAGTGGTGATGTTTATGGCATTATCAAGCACTATGAGCCAGTGCTGCCAATTTGGTGTGTTTACTATGTATCTCAAATCCCTTTCATTGGCTGTTATCCGGCCATGCATGTGAATGAGGAGGGCAGTGCTAGCGGCGGTCCTCCTCATTCACTTCTATGGGCGTTGAAAGTTATAGCAGAGTGTACATTATGTTTAAAAGCTCCCATAAGTGAATTTGCATGCGCCCTATTCCTCATTCACATGCATGGCCTGATTGCAGCTAGCTGCAAGCGGCCGGCAACGGGGATTTGAGATTGTGGGAATACTCGTTTAACTCAGATGGTTTTTATATTTGGTCTAAAGAGAACAGTAACCTCCATTTTTATTTTATCTTCCCACCATTCATACAGGTAATGTATATTTATACATGCTCTGCTAAGTAAATGCATCTCCCTAGGAGTCAATTGTGTAACAGTTAAAAACTTATAAACTTTCTTTAACATTTGTACTTGTGGGAATAGTTGCGGCCTCTATCTTTGTCATACTTTCCTTCCACCTGTCCAAGTTGGTCTTTAATTAATATGAAATATAAGCAGTCCCTCCAGTTACAGTGGCTTAGGGATACAATGTTCTCACCATGTAATGCTCTTTCCTGGGACATTGTATCTTGAATCCATGCTCGCCATACAAAGAATTGGACACTGCTGATCTGTGGATTGTGTGATTGATGGAAGAACCAACCAATTATGAACATTTTGCTTGTAAAACCTCTGTATTAGTGCAGTGCTTGGTCTAGTAGCGCCTCTCTACAGTACATTGTGGTACTACATGTCCTGTACTGCTCTTTAGATGTGCTAGGATGAGCAGCTCCTTTGGGCACCAGATGAGGGCTCCAGTTTGTTTTTTCCAGTACATTGTATATAAAGTACATGACCCAAAAAAGCTCCTCTACTCAACATAAGTGATTTCCAGCTTCCTGCAGCTCTTTCTGACTGTTTAATGTAAGGACTTGCTTTCACTATATTATTGATCTTCTGAATTTTCTTTGATTGTCATTTTACATTATGTTGCAATGACATTTCAGAATCCTTTACCAGTTTTCCATAGACATGATTTCAATATACAATGGTTAACCTGGGCCTGAGAGAGATGTAGATTCTGTAGTTTAGGGAACTATCTAAGTATGGTTGTCTTGCCCTGAAATATGGGCTTGCACAATGTGATAAAAATTTGCACTAAAAACTTGTTTTTTTTTTTTTTTTTTTTTTTTTTTTAAATCCCTGCCGTTTTTCAAGCTGAAATTGGGAGTGGATTCAGAAGGAATGAGAGATATAAGGAAAGGACTAATTCTAATTCCTGTGGGATCCACTCCTGGTGCAAAAAGAACTACATGAAAGGCTGTTGTGGTGGTTTTGTGTGTGGTTCCCCCCCCCCCCCTCCTCTGCTAAAAGGTGTGTGTAAAGCCACCCTTAGGGTATGTTCACATGGTGTATTTGTGGGGCGTAATTGTGCAGCAATACACCTGACATATGCCCCGCGAATGCGATAAAATCATAGTGCTCATTGAGTGCTATGATTTTCAAATGTATTCCCCAGTGCGTACTGAGTGCCAGGAGAAAGAAGGGACAAGTCACTACTTTCCGGCGCTTGTATGCCAGAGCTCTTTAGAAATATGCACTAGCCAGCATGTACTTCTAAAGTAGCAGGCATATAGTGGCACATATAGTGTTGTGTAAAATGGATCAAGAATTGACATGTCACATCTGAAAATACGCATGTAAAACATGCATCGGCGTTCAGACGTCTGAACGCCGATGCATGTTTTACATTGAAGCTAATGTAAATAATACTGCACATTGCAAGATGCATGTTTGAGTCCGAAACACGGGTCCAAACACGCATCTAAAAACCGCTGTGTGAACATTAACCTTTAGAAGTATAGTAAATGTAGCAATAATGTAATTGTGCTGCTGTGTATTTTTGCTTTTACATTGTGGAACAGCATTTCGCATGATGTGTGGTTTTGGTGGTAGCAGGATAATTTTAGGGGTTGCGGCTGGATATTTTGCGATTAGTTATAAGGTACACAGTGTGGATACTATTTTGGCTTTTCGATGGTTATAGAACTAGTCATTTCATTTGACTTTTCTGTAGCTATTTATTACCAAAAGAGCTTTGTATTTAAACAGTACTTTAGGTAGATCAGCCTTTGCACTGCAGCCCACAGGACACATAAGAAATGTGCGTTTTATTTAGGTAGTTAAAGATCTTGGGAAAATAAAATAGTTAGAATTGTGTATGTATTTTTAATCTATATTTTAAAGTAAATAAATACCATGGTTCATGAACAGGAATACAAGTCAAACCATTTTTTTGCAATTGGTAATAAGCTTTATTATTTCATTCACATATTTACATGATCTATCAACATACTAGATAACTGGCTCTGTAATCTAGTGATTCCTGACCTTTGACAAATGGCCCATGCTGTTGCAAGAACGTACAATAAATTAGATGGATATATATCCAGCAAAAAAATGAAAACAGAAAACTAAAGATGCCACGAGAGGCGCATCAGAGAAAGGAAATGAAGTAGGAGCGCATGAAGGTAAATGAGGGATGGAGTAAGGAAAAACAACGGAAAATAGAGTAAGGATATTTACCATGAATGGTACCAAGGCTATATAGGAAGTCTGAGCGCCATGTATATAACTGTTGGTGATATAAAAAAAGGAGGTAATTGCTGCAGAATGAGTCACTAAGGATGTATAGGAAAAGTAAGTGCCATAAATGTTGGCGGTATAAAAACAAAACAAAAAAAAGCAGTATAAGAGAATTTGGTTCAAGCTGCTAACAATGACCTATAATGCTGCGTTTACACGACAAAGACCTGACCGGTATTTGGGCTTTTTTTTGGCACGTAGGGCACGGCTTTTGTCCATGGTTTGCGGATTCAAGCCGTCCCCCTTTACACCCACATGTTCATATTCCGTCCAAAAACCGGGCGGAAAAATTAATACGTTCTTAGTTTTTCAGAACGCCAGCGGTGTAAAACAAAAAACATCCGTCTGAAAATCCATGCAGTGTGGACTGCTGCATGGATTTTCTATTAATGTCAATGTAAAAGTTTGACAGTCTGTTTACAGATGGCTTTCAAATCCGAAAACTGTCTGTAAAACAGACGGAAAACCTGTGCTGTGGGGACTTGCCCTAATGTCGCAATACCTCTCCTCACGCAATCTCCGCAACTCACAGGACCTTCTTCTTTGCTCTCCTCTTGTCAGTTCCTCACACAACTGTCTCTAAAGCTATGTTCACACGGCTAAGTTTGGGCCGTATTTCGGTCCGTAATTACGCGCCGAAGTGCGCAAATTACGGGCTGAAAACGGCCCATTCATTACGGTAATTCACAGTTCTCATAGAGACCTATGGATTACGTCTCCTCTCCCTGCTTGGCGAAAGCCGCCGGGCGGGGAGATAATTGACATGTGAATACTAGTGGCGTATACGCGCCGCTGGCAATTCAAGTCTATGGCCGGCGAAGTGCCGGCCCCCTGCTCAGTCCCCCGCTCCCGCCCCCAGTCACACGGCGTAATTGCGGGGCGTAATTACGCCCTGCAAATACACCGTGTGAACATAGCCTAAGGCTTCTCCTGTGCTTCCCCCACACTCTGGAACTCATTACCCCAACACATCAGACTCTCCTCCACTTACTAGCCTCAAAAATAGTCTGAAAACCGATCTCTTCAGGATAGCCTATAACCTACAATAACCCTGCTGCCATTGCCCCATAATGGCCACCTCTGTCCCCAACCTTCTGTCTCCCCTTTCTTCATTGTAGATTGTAAGCTCTCGCGAGCAGGGTCCTCTCTCCAACCATATCAATGTGTTACTTAGTGTTATTTATCTTCTAATATGTACAGCGCTCTAAAATAACAGGTATATAATAATAAGAGGTATGTGTATATACAGTATAAGGCATATGGAGAGATTATAGGATGGTCATAGGAGCAGCATTGATGAATCATGTATGGTAAATATGTGCATGTAAGACTAAATCTAATTATCAATGGCAAATGCAGTGCGCAATGGATTCCATTTCAAATCCTTACATCTCAATGGATGGACAAAGCACTATTCCCAGTAGGAGGCAATATAAGCCCCAGTGCTACATGAGAAAAATTTAACAGGTATAGCTTGCTGAATAGTTGCTCGCACTCATCCACTAGGGAAGGAGGGGGTGCAGGTACCTAGTAGCACCATAAAAGTGAGGTTACAAAAATACTGGTAAAAAATCACACAGGCCTACTATCCACGGGGGTGATTTGCTAGTGTTACAAACTGCATATAGATGAGGCTTATAAAGGGTGCCAATTATATGGTTAAGTGTGGTACACCATGATTGCTTTCAACCAATTTAACGCCATGTTCAATTGAGCAGGTTGGCCAGCATACTCTAAAATAAAATATATATTTGTGCTGGACATTTGAAGTAAAGTTTCACCTTGGAAGCCATAACATTATATGTGGGAATCCAATATTTAGCAATTCTATCCTGAATAAATCGCCAATCTCTAGCTATATCAGTCATGGTCTTCATTCATATGGCCGTAATGCGGTTGCAAATTGTTGTGTGTACACGGGTCTAATGATCTGAATCAACATCATCACTGACACCGAGTTCAGAATAAGGGTATGTTCACGTGATGTATTTTGAAGAGTAAATTTACTCTTCAAAATTAGCTTAAAAGAAGGGTGTGTGTTTTTTTATTTTTTTTTTTTATAAAGGCGTTTACACACTGAAAATACACTCCACCATTGTTTCTATGAGGTTTTTCCTCCCATAAACGCCTTAAGAATTGACAAGGCACTTAAATATGTGCAAGTAAAATACACACTGCAAATATAAATTGTGTGATATACATTTTACACTGGAATCAATGAGAAGTGTTTAGAACATTGAAGCTTATTTTGGGGTGTATATTGGCGCTCAATAAGTAAGCGTGAAAATGTTGTGTGTACAGTACATACCCTAATTCACGATGGGAAATGTAGCGGACATATGGAGGCTATAAATCAGCAGCATTATGGCTGTCTGAATGATAGCTTGGGCTCTAGTCATAGATAGAGGTAGTGTGCTGCACAATTAAGTGCTTTGCCTCCCAGCTTTCACATGTCTTTAAAGAAATACACGGTCTATTGCAGGGAAAACCATATAAGATCTGTTACTGAAGAGGGAGTGTGTGTGTGTATTTAAAAAAAAAAAAAAAAAAAGTGACCTTATAAAGAATTAAATAACATATGGTTAAATGGTGCCTTACAGGTCTCTGTGTCCACTGGAGCCGTCACAGTGCCTTCTACAGAGCAGGGGCGTGCGGGTGACTCCAGTAATCATAGTGACTCGCAGATTGATTCTGTAGTAGGTGAGTTTAAAGCCACAATGATGTGCTGTGATAATTATATGCAGATTCACGCTAAATACTAGCTTTTTAAGCAACAAAAAAAAATAAATACTTCCGCTGATGATCATTAATTTTTATTTTAAAATACTGCTGGCTTTGTAAATCAGTAATATGCATGCCTCTTAATAGACAAGGAAATCCTGATGTCTAATTGAAGGACAGGAGTCAACACTGCACTTATTGCTTTGAAAAAAAATTATGGGCGACATCTATGAATTTGTCTTCACCATTTTTTTGCGCTTCTAGAGATGTATGAGCAATGTTCACCTGACGACACATTTTAATGTGTTAAAGTTTGGTGCAAAACTGCCATACAGAGTTTGGTGCATAACGCTCTATGGCCAATTTTGAGTGTTGTGCGACAAAAATGTTTGACGCATAACACTTTCATTCATACTGTTGTATTATACACTCTTTATCTATTTAGAACTTGTGTCGGCGTCAACTTACAAAAATGGCGCATGGAAATTCATAATGTCGCCTTATCTTTTTATTCAGTACTCCATGTGAGCAATGACATGCATAATTTCATGTATATACATAGTTTGTAAGGCCAAAAAAAGACCGACGTCTATCCAGTTCAGCCTATTGTGCTAAAGTGTTGATCCAGAGGAAAGCAACCCCCATATCCCCCATGAGGTAGAAGCCAATTGTCCTCATTTTAGGGAAAAAATTCTTTTCCAACTCCAATCTGGCAATCAGAATAAATCCCTGGATCAACAACCCTACTCCAGAATCCTAGTCACTATAACTTGTTATATTATTACACTCTAGAAATGTATTCAGACCCTTTTTGATTTTTTTTTTTTTTTTTTTTTTTTTTGACAGGTATAGCGGCATTTCGGACGAATAGCCCTTCTTTAATCTTGTATATGTAGTGAAAAGCAAGGAAACGTTATCAAAACTTGCTGACATCGAAGTACTTTTTATAACGGCTACTGCAAGAGCATAAAAAGTGCTAACTGTTCCTTTTTCATATATAAACCTGCAGAAGGGCTATTTGCCCGAAACGTCACTATACCTGCCATGTACATGAAATCATGTTCTCACATGGAGTTGTCATTTTTTCTTTTTTCACATGGAGTATTAAATAAAAAACAAAACACAAAAAACAAACAAACATGTAACCGCTATAAGAAGTGGAGGGCTGACTATTCTCTTTATTTTTATTTTCATGTAACAAGGTGGAATGGGAGAATTGCCACCGTTGTCTGACACTTATTAGATAGGAAAGAAAGTGCAGTTCCATTCTAATCTTGTATTATAGGTCTAATTAAAGGTGTCAGCACAGTCTGCATGGATTTAGATTTGCATCTTTCATGTGAAGCTGTAGGCTGAAGTCCTGCTGTTATCACAATAGTTTGATTGTACCAACACCAATGAAATTTAAAGGAATACAGATTGTTAGGGCTAAAAATCACTTATAATGTCAAGGCAGCTTAGTTAAGTGACAGGTGCCCTTTTAAAGTGGACAGTTAATGGGTGTTACTTTGTTTTAATATACATTGTCTGACTAAATGAGTTTTTGGCCAAGCCTCTTTTTAACAAAGTGTTGCAGTTCACTAGTTTAACAAACCCACCTTCTTTTATCCTCAGACCCGATGTTGGATCTTGATATTCGAGAACTTGCCAGCCTTACTTCTGGAGAAGGGGACCTGGAGAACTTTGACCGACTTTTCAGTAAACTTCAGGAAATGAAAGGTAGCGCTGCCCATCATGTTGAGTTACACAGAACATTGTGGGTTAAATATGACGCTACTTGTCAAACAATTTATGAAACCACCAAAATAACTGTTCAGCCACCCCTTTATTTTACTATCTACTGCTCCTGCTATGGACCAATAGATTCATGTGAGCAAAGCAACAGAGAAGCTTATTCAACCCTTTTGCTGCAGCAGCAATTTTTCACACTTTAACAAACACACACAAAAATTGCTGCTCCAATAGTGTATTTTGTCAAAATGACCTTTTTCATGAAACTGTAACTTTCTACAAAACCTAAGCAAAGCCTGAGACACAACACCTGAAATCACAGTTGTACATGTTCAAAGTTCACAGATGTCACTTTTTAAATGCACAGATCTTAACAAATTCCTTAAAACTAAAAACTCCCCAGATCCAGATGTCAGTAAAGTGAGTCACAAAGTTGCAAAATGACCTGCTTAGGTGCAACTGGTAAATGCATGTGCAACTGCTCATCACAGCCATGTAGGAGAAAAAGTTTTCATCCTGCTCCTTAAAGGAGTTGTCTCATTACGAGCTTTCAGCCTGTCAGTGTCCCTGGTAAGTTGAACTGAGGGGCGTGCTAGCTTGTCTGTCTCTTCTGCTCCCTCTCCCCCCTCCCATCAGCACACAGGCAGCTACGTAATTTCTATACAGGGGGGGGGGGGTTTGCTGCCAGAGTTCACCCTGTGTGTGCCTGCCTAGGTCTGTTACAGGAGAGGGCTGATCTATGAGTGTAGAGAGGAATGTGAAGTGGTGTGCTAATAGAGCAGAGGGGATGCATGTGTTCCTATATCCCCTGCTTAGCTTACAAGTCTCCACATCTCCAGCAACAACAAGGGAAGTGTTACTATACTCAGGATGTCTCACTAATACAGGAGAGCATAAAGTATTCACATGCCTGATTTGTATAGTATTAGTATAGTCACAGTTCCAAAGACACATCATGATTATAGTAACAGACAGGGTCACTGCTGTCACATCTATCTGTGTAGAGAGCAGGAGGAAGCAGGCACACACAGGGTTAATCCAGGCAGCAGGGACATAGAAGCCAGAGTCCTCCTCCCCCTCCTTCCACTATAGAAGCATTCTGTGCAGGAGGGGCTCTCTGCTCAGACCTGTCTTCAAAGGTGATGAGTCATTCAGACCTGACAGCCAGTAAGATAAGGATCAACAGGTCGGCTACTATAGAGATTTGAGGAGCTGATGTAGTAATACTAACAGGGCTAACTCAAAATCAGTAGGACATTTGTAATGAACATATATTGCAAAGCTGCTTGTTTTTTAAAGATCTTTTAATTAAAACCCAATCATTGTAGCGAGACAACCCCTTTAAGGCTCTGTCTACACTGCACAGAAAAAAGTCCGTTTTTTTTCAGCGTTTTTAGTTTTCTAAAAACAACTGAAATCATCTCCCATAGACTTCTAAAGTAGAACCCTCCTGCTGTCTACACTGAGCTTCTATTTTCTACTGGTAGTCTTTTGAAACATGCTCTAAAAAACGGCAGATCAGGGCAGAAAATTTACTACAGGAGTCTATGGAAAGCGCTGGACGTCTTTTGGCACGTTTTTTCAACGAAAACCCTCCCAGGGACCCAAGTTACACCTATAATGGGTGGTAACAAAGGTTAATCCTTATCAAATTTGCATACGAGTGTTTGTGTCCTTGTCTGTACCATTCTTAATAAAATGATCATGCTTTGGTCGCTAACGAGTTTTGCGCAATTCATACTTTTTTCGCTAAAAATACTTTTTTTATTTATTTTTTTTACATATTTTTGCGCTAATAAAGTTCTCTCGTGACGATAAAAAAACGTTTTTTTTTTTTTATTATTTATGCACAAAAATCCGGTTCTTAAATTTTTTAGCGGGAAAATATGTTATCTCGCTTCTATTGCTAAAAATAAGATTTTTTTTTAATTTTGGCACCAGAATACTTTTGTTTGTTTGTTTGTTTTTTTTTTTATAGATTTTGGCACTAAAACATATTTTGGCGCTAATAAAGTTGTCTCGCTTCTGGCGCTAAAAATACGTTTTTTTTACTGATTTTGGCACTAATAAAGCGATCTAGCTTTCGACGCAAAAAAATACGTTTTTTATGGATTTCGGCGCCAAATTGGTTTTTTTTATGGATTTTGGTGCTAAAATCCATATCTTTACAGATTTTGGTGCTAATAAAGTGATCTCGCTTCTGACACTAAAATAGTTTTTTTTTTTTTTTTTTTTTTTTTAAACGGAATTTGGCACAATAATGTGTATTTTGGGGGATTTTACAGATTTTGACACTAATACATTTATCTTGCTGTAAGCAAAGATTATTAAATTTTTCACCAGATTCTTGCACCAAAATCCACATTAAGTAGTAGCACGCAGCAGCACACAAAGGACAATGTGCTCACAATGGCTACAGTGATCTAAAGGAAGTGACTACTTAACATGTTAACTCCACCTGTAGGGTGTAGTTTACACCCAATGGCTTAATTTGTGTATACATTAAAAAGCAGAGCAAAGACGCTCCAAAAAACGGACGTTTTTTCAGCTGCTTTTGACAGGCAGTGGACAGAAAACTCAGTTTCATGAACGTTTTTAGTAATTCCTTTTCAGGTAATTTTTTGTCCACTGCAGTGTAGACAGAGCCTTACTCAAGAAGAGTGCTGTACCGAATATTACCTTCAGAGAAAACGAGCAAATGGTTTTAGTTCATCCACATGTTGACTGTGCACTTACATCAGAATAGGAGAACTATATGATGGATGCAGAAGACTTGAGTTTACTTAGCTGGTACATGATAAATGAAACACCCTGTAAAGTGTAGACACAAAGGCTATTCAGCATGACACAATTTAAAAAAAAAAAAAAAAATTGCTTCTGTGTTTTGGATAGCAACTCCTTACTCAAAGTTGTAATATGATGGTGTTAACAGGGACCACCGTTATGCCTGTACTTGCTGTGGTTACCTGCAAAAAAATGATTGCAGCAACTGAATATTAAAGTATAAAATCTCAATATCCACTTCAGTTACTAAAATATACCGTATATACTCGAGTATAAGCCGACCCGAGTATAAGCCGAGGCACCTACTTTTGCCCCAAAAAACGGGAAAACTTATTGACTCTAGTATAAGCCTAGGGTAAAAAATGCAGCGGCTACTGGTAAATTTTAAAAATGGATACCAATAAAATTACATAGGCAGTTTAATGTCCCCCATAGGCAATTATAGGCAGGTATATGTCCCCCATAAGCAGATTATAGGCAGGTATATGGCCCCATACGCAGGTAATAGGCAGGTATATGGCCCCATACGCAGGTATAGGGCTGCTGTGGGAGGTGTAGGCAGGTATAGGCAGTTTAAAAAATAAAAAAAACCAATCACTTACCTGACTCCCCGCTGCTCCGTCTCCCTCGCTGTCCGCCTCCCGCGCGCTGTCCTCGCATCATCTCGGCACAGGCGGGTGACGTAATCAGGCCGCGCACGCTGTCTGTGCCGGAAACTCGGGCGGCCGCAGACTCCAGGCTGTCCGGGAGTCCACTGCGGAGCATGGAACGCTCGCTCTGTGCCCCGCAGTGGTATCTCTTCTCCTGTTTGCGCTCCGGAGGAGTCGCATGTAGGTGAAGGGATCGCAGACAGTGCCCGGGCCGCGCAGCGCCCGGACACTGTGCGCTCACTCAGCCTTCAATTATATGCGCTCCCTGAGGAGTCGCATATAACTGAAGCGTCCCTGTAAGCGCACGGGCCATCACAGCGCCCGATCGCCGACAGTGACTCGAGTATAAGCCGAGGGGAGATTTTTCAGCACATTTTTTGTGCTGAAAAACTCTGCTTATACTCGAGTATATACGGTAGATTTTTAAGCTTTAGGAAATTGTTCTGAAAGGGCATAAATGTATTGGACCTGATTTTATCTCAACAGTAAAACTGTCCTTTTTGGACATGCAAGAAGGCTGCATGATGACTGGTTGTTATCCTTGTGATATACAGAATCTGATTAAGAATTACCAGTCATTTTATTAAATTGCTGTAGATAAGTTTTCTGTTTGACAGTTTTGACATGAGGCTGAATGTTTTCCCCTTTTATAGAATTATCCTACAACCCATGTCCATAATTGTTTTGTTTTTCTCATCAGATAAAGTTGCCTCTTTGCCACATGAACAAAGGAAACTTCATGCAGAAAAGGTAAATCATGTGGTTGTAATAACCTAAGGAAGTCTACTGTTCTGCAGTAAAACCTACCCATGGATTAGACAGTATTTTGTTGACCCAACCAATTTTGGTAAATTTTTTTTAAAAAAAAAAAAAAAAAAAAAAAAGTGTTCCCTGCAAGATGTCTTGTACCACAGAAATGATTTTCACGATGAAGGACCCTTTGCAGATATTACATTAGTTACAGAAAGAGGGTTTGTAAGAACTTTCCATAAGTTAGAAAAAGCCATTTAAGCATCATACACATTAGGGTATGTTCACAAGGCTTATTTGGGCACGTATTTTGGCGCGTATTGCACTTAATTTGTGGCAAGATGCGCGCCGCAATTATGGTAATCCATAGCTCAATAGAGAACTATGGATTACGCCTCGTCCCAACCCCCCGTGCTTACAATACGATCGTATTGTACGCGTGGGGAGATAAGTGCGGCCCCAAAGCGCGACCTCCCCACCCCGTGCTTTGGGAATACGCGATGATCAGTGCGACTCCCAAAACACCCGGTGTATTGCGGCGCATACTGTACACACTGCAATTACGTCGTGTGAACATACCCTTACTGTAATCGTCAACATCAATCTTTTCTCGTCATCCGGGTATGAGACTGTATGGATCTCTCCAATGATGTTGACCACCATGCTTCCTGCCTGAAAGCCCCTGTAAAAGTCTGTGGCATTGTCTAGTAGTGTAGGCATCAGGCTGCTCTGTCAGCTTTAAAGGGCTTGTCCAGTTCCTTTTTTGTAACTTCTCATATGCTGTAAGACAACTAAAAAAAATTCATCTGCCTAGGTCTTCAGTTTGCAGCAGTGACAATCTCTTTGGTCACAGCTGGAAGGCATAAAGTGATATTGCCCAACACCAACATTCAGAGGCTTCACTAAAGGTGATGTTGGGCAGAGTTGTGTAACCACTGCGGTCAGTTTGAGGTAGCAGCAGTGACCATCCATTCGGCTGCAGCCGGAAGACAACCGGAAACCCAGGGAGAGGACTGAGACTCATTGCTGCAATGAGGGTTAGGCTATGTTCACATGGCTTATTTTGGGGCGCACTTTACCATGTATTGAGAGTGTACACCGCTCTAATATGGGAGAAATGCGCCCCAATCATTACGGTAATCCACAGTTCTCATAGAGAACTATGGATTACGCCTCCTCTCCCTGTGTATACAATATTACACGTATTGTAGGTGCAGGGAGATAATTGACATGTCATTTATTCACGCGCCGCAAGTAATGACAGTCTATTGGGCCAGAGGACTGCACCCCCCCTCTCCCCTCCACATTGCACGAGCTCCCGAACACCCACATCACTGCTTGGAGCTGTTCACTTCCAAGTACAGACCGTCCCCGACTTACACCGTTCCGAATTACATCTGTCCCCTAATTGCAAACGGAGACTAATAGTGCATGCTGGCACTTGTAGTTCCATATCGCACAGCAAATAGTAGCCGTGGAATGACAAGTTCCAGCATGTCACATAAGCACATGAGGTGAAATCTTCTTAATATGGGCACAGACAGCAAAACAAATATAAAAAAAACTTTCCCTGCACTATCCAAAACTAAATAAAAGTTTTTGTGCTGGAGTTACATTTAATAAATATACATTTCTGACTTGCATGCAATTCCAATTTAAGAACAAACCTACAGTCCCTATCCCGTATGTAACCCGGGGACTGCCTGTAGTGATGTAAGGGAGTGGTACATGACTGCTGTAGAGGTGATGTAATATACAAAGGACAGTAGACCAGGCAAAGCCAGCGCTGACAGATGTGAGGAGGAAGGTTTGTATAGGTGTGGTGGTTTTTTTTTTTTTTTTTTTTTTTTTTATTTATTTTCTACCTGTAGAACATTTTATTTAATTTTTATATAAACCAGACAACTGTGACTGTCAACCTCATTGTCGCTACTTTAATATTAAAAACGTAAGTCAGGACATATTTACTGTGCCTGATCCATCCATCTTCTTTCAGGTTGCCAAAGCATTCTGGATAGCTATTGGAGGAAATCGTGATGAAATCGAAGGCATTTCTTCTGATGAGGAGAACTGATAGGAACAAGCATTACTACTAAGATGCCACACCTTGGCATGGAGTTGCATAATACTTTTGTGCTCACAGTGGTTCTTTGTCACATTTTCTACATTTCCTTCATAGCAAGGAACCCAAAATTCCATCTCATTCTAGTATATATTCTCATATGTGATCCCAATTGTGTATTTATTAGAAGCAAACAAATCTTAATAAACTATTTTGTACTCATTCCAACATTAAACTCACTGGTCTAAGATGTATCGGAAGATATGTATTCTCTAGATGGAGCGTGGGTCCAGTGGCAAGCCCAAAAAGTATCGCATCACTGTACATTTAGAGTGGTTCTGTTAGGGGATGTTCACACTGTTTTTTAGATGCGTGCTTAGATCCGTGTTTCGGACCCAAACACGGATCTAACAATGTGCAGTGTGATTTATTTTTTATTTTTTTTAACCTTGCTTTCAATGTTCAATAAAACATACATCTGCATTCAGACACTGTTTTACATGCGTCTTTTGGATCCGTTCAAAGAATTGTCACGTCAGTTCTTGATCCATTTTGCGCAGCAGACACCTAGGGCCACATGTATGAACCTGTTTAGGTCTAAAACTCACTTTTCTGCCCATAGGTTACTATGGGCAAAAGAGCAAGTTTTAGACCTGAACAGTTTCATACATGTGGCCCCTTATGTCTGTTGGATGCGTTTTACGCAGCGCTTTTGAATGAGTTTTTCAGATCAAACGTATCCAAAAATGCCGTGTGAACATCCTCTGGTATGCTCAGTGGTTAATATTGTAGTTATTTGTAAGTATAAGCCACAATTCCACATATAACTAAAGCTATATATGTGCTAAATTCTGGATAATATGAGCTTGCTATTCAAGCGCCATGGTGGATCTTTACATATTTCATCCTACTTCTATCCATGCAATGATTGCGTGTACTTCTGCTTGGAGGATTGAACTATCAGTCATCGAAATGGTATTTTACTAATTTATCTAATATGACTTTCCCTTGAGTTTAGAGGCAGACATTCACTTCAAAATGAAGCTTTTAAATATCTAAATAGATCTGAAATGCTGATTTTTATTTATTTTTTTTATTTTTTTTTTGTATAATTTTATATTGATCTGCACTCTGTGTGATCTCCATACCTCTAGGATGTTATTACTTGACAGGAAAAGCTTATAAAAGTATACAGAACTAAGCACTCTGATTATAGAGCTGCATCCCAGCTGCCTGCACAGGGAACAGCAGCAGGCCACATTCGCTTCAATAGGAACATGAAACCCACAAAGGGGATTTGACGCAGCACTGGTGTAACGCCCTCTTGCTCTTTCAGGATCAGTGGGGTCCGATGCCTATTGATCATAAAGTGAGCACTTTATAAGATGGGAAAACTTATTTAATAGATGTCTGCTACAATGCAATGCAAGATCCATTTTTCTGAAACAAAATGCTAACATCGGGGATTAACAGAATTTTATCAGCTTGAATAGAAAGGTTAATGAAATGATTTTTGATTTACACGGCAGATTAAAGAAAATAAATGAATGTCGATCTTTCTAAGGCCTGCTTGGTTAAGAGTAAAACCTGCAGTAACCAGTTTTCCAGAAAAATTATATCAGCAGTAGATGAATTACTTTGTCTACTATGTAACACATAAGGATAGTTTTGTGTAATTATTCTTTTAAATAATACAAGGAATACAGTTAAAAGGGTTGTCTACAAGGATTGCTTTTATGTTAAAGATCTTGCAAAAACAAGTCACTTTGTAATATGTGTCCATTAACCGTTTCCTACCTATTCTGAGATATCCCCTCTTGTATGGGCTACATCAGCTCCTCAGGTCACTATAGCTAAAGACCTGTTCAATCTCTCATGATAGTCTGCCAGCACTGGTTGCTATAGCTACAGACCTGTCTTCTACTGCAGCCTAGTAGAAGACAGTAAACACGCCCCTGAATTCAAAGTGAAACCAAGAAAACAGGACTGAGGTAAGATTAATCTATGTAGCGAGACAACCCCTTTAAAGAAAAAACATGCATGGTATAATTACACTGTTTCCTTTATGAGAGGAGAAGAGCATTGAGAGATCTATTCCTGTGAACAAGGCCTTAAATGATGGAAGCAACAATTGTGTTGTGGTAAATACCCTTCCGCTCTACCTAGTAGGACAGCACAGTACTGCTTTTACACTTTTTAAACTTCAAGTGATTGCCTATTAAAATAGTATATAATATAAATTTATCACAATATAAACTACAGGCCACCATATGCTGACATATTCCTCTTTTAAAGTGACAGTGTGAAAGGGATGTTCTAGAAGTTTAATTGCTCCTTAGCTGTTGCATGTTAATGTAGGTCCCCTTGTCATGGTGGATGGGCTGCAGTTTTGATCAAAAAAATGTGCCAAGAACCTCATTTTCATGTATCCAAAAAGGAGCAGAAATGCATTTTAAAATAGTTCCTATCTCCACTTTGACTTGTCTTTTAGCGTTTCTAAAGTGCTGCTGATTTTGTGTTTTGCTGCCATGTCGGCGTGCACCTACATAATTTATTGTGGATCGGTAGAGGTTAGGGATGATGAAAAGCAGGAAAAAAAAAAACACTTAACTGGTAAACCCACTCATTTCAGCACTGCGGGCAGTCCTGCTGTCCAGGGTTGTTCTTCATGGGACCTTGCAGCCAATCACAGGCTGCAGAAGTCCCCTATGACCTATTCAGCAAGAGACCACTGGGGTTGTGAATCGCTTCTCGGCCACGTGAAGAATGAGCGGTGACATTGGTTAGGATCACTGAGCCAACTGCGGCGCTGAAACAAGCAGATTACAAGTTGTGGTGTATGTCTATCTTTAATCATCCCTTAATGACTAATGAGCAATTAAAACTTTTGGAACACCCCCTCAAGTTACATATATTTTATGTCCCTATTTATATTGTAATAATATTTAGACACTTCATGTTCTGTAGAGATCACTTCCCAACAACCTTCTCATTATCATAACAGACAGGATTACTATGTGACCAGTGACACAGATGTGTAGATAATCATTACTCACAATAGAGATAGTCACAGCTTATCCTTTTCCCATCCCCACACACTGATTCCTTCCCACGTCTGGAAATCTATGCCATAGAAGTCAATGAGTCAGCGCCAGTTCACAGGTTCCTATGATCCGTGTATCTAAATGATGTTAAAAGCAGTGCAGGAAGGATGGTCAGAGCTCTTTGTTTCTGCATAGACAAGCTTAAAACCCTGTGGGGCAGATTTATTATTTCTGTGTAATATTTAGAATGGTACCCTGCTATCATGTACCAGAGTGGTCAAATGAAGGCCACAATGGACCACAAGCCACCAGACCAGGCAGTCTGTTATAGTGGCGGGGGGCCTTCTAAAGGCCTCCAGGTGTGCCATATTTGTACTTCTATTACACCCTGCCAAGTGCAAGGTGTAGTAGATAACCAATGTACTCACGAATAACGGTAGTGCAGTTATTAAGCAATTGCAGGTATAAGTTGGGGAGAGCAAGCACTGGAACTAAGGAAGGTGAGCAGAGGCTTTTTGGTTTTGTTTTATTGGTCAGCAGCAGCTTAGTTCTTTGCATAAGAACTGGTTCACTTCATACAGTTTTTATCCAGTTCACTTTATATAGCTTTTATTTATATTATAATATATATATATATATATATACCATATATATGCATTGCTAAAAAAAAAAAAATAAACCCTTAAACACAATGTAACTCCAAGTCAATCACACTTCTATGAAATCAACCTGTCCAGTTATGAATCAACACGGATTGTGAATCAATTTCTCCCGCTGTTGTCCAAACGGAACAGACACAAGTAAAAATAAGCAATTAGCAAGAAAACCCCTGTACAGGAGTGGTTTCTCTGTTCTCATCCTTTTTTTTGGCGGTTGTTTTGTTCACTTGTGCATTATCTCATTGCTCTCACCCCTAGAGGTAGCATGAGGTGGTGGCAACAACCCACACAAGATGCTCAGCTAGTGCAGCTCATCCAGGATGGCACATCAATGCGAGCTTTGGCAAAAAGGTTAGTTGTGTTGGTCAGCACAGGGGCCAGAGCATGGAGCAGATACCTGGAGACAGAGATGGCCGTAGGTTGGCAACAACCCAGCAGCAGGACCACTACCTCCTCCTTTGTGCAAGAAGGAACAGGAGGAGCAGTGCCAAAGCCCTGCAAAATGACCTCCAGCAGGCCACCTGTATCCACATGTCTGCTGAAACTGTCAAATACAGACTCCATGAGGGAAGAATTAGGGTGATTGACATTTTCCAGAGAACACCAAGATTGGCAGATTCGACATTGGCACCCTGTGGTCTTCACGGATGAGAGCAGGTTCACACTGACCACATGTGACAATCACATGGAGAACGTTCTGCTGCCTGTAACATCCTCGAGCAGGACTAGTTTGGCAGTAGGTTAGGGTGTGTGTGGAGGCATTTCTTTGAAGGGCCACACAGTCCTCAATGTGCTAGCCAGAGGTACCCTGACTGCCATTAGGTACCGGATTACATTCCCACATCCATTATGAGACCATAGGCAGGTGCTGTGGGCCCTGGGTTTCTTCTGAAGCATGATAATGCTTGGCCTCATGTGGCTGAAGTATCAGCAGTTCTTGCATGATGAAGACATTGAGTCTATGGACTGGCCTGCCCATTTCTCATACCTGAATCCAATTAAGCACTTCTAGGACATCGTGTCTCGTTCCATCCACCAACACCCCGTTGCATCGCAGACTGTCCAGGAGTTGACTGATGCTTTAATCCAGGTCTGGGAGGAGATCCCTCAGAAGAACATCCGACGAGTCATCAGGAGCGTGCCCAGGCGTCGTAGGGAGGTCATACAGGCACATAGAGGCCACACACACTACTGAGCCTCATTTCCTCGTCTTGAGGCATTTCCACTGAAGTTGGATCAGCCTGAAATGTGATTTTCCACTTTTTATTGTTGTCAACACATTCCATTATGTAATGAATAAAGACTTGCAACTGGAATAGTTAATTCATTGGGATTTAGGATGTGGTATTTTGCATTACTAAAAGTTGCCTCCACAAGCATTTGCTAGGGGTTTTGCTAGAATGGACGTTACAAATAGACAGCAGAAGGCTGCACTTGTATTTCAAAATGTTACTAGCAATACACCCAGATCCCCAGATTTTGCGTCCAATTTGAAAGAATATGAGAAACTCAAAATTCAAGAAACTCATGTTTGGTGGGACCTCACTACATTATCTAACTATATTCAAAGAGACATGATACCCCGTGGTCTCCGTTTAAGGAAAATTCCTACAACTGTATTTTCTGCAGAATTTGACAGAATCATGGCTCTCAGTCAAATATGAGGAAAGTAAATTAAAAGAAATTTCCACTGAAATTGTAAAAATGAAGGAAGAACTACAGTCCCAAGTGGAATCTGGTCAGTTCGACACCATGACAAAACAAGTGGACTTAAACATCGAGAAAATAGAGAGCTCCCTAATGGAAACTAAAAGGATTAAATTCCAAAGAGATATACAAGACTATGAAGATACAGTCTATGACTGGGGACGTCGCAGATTTGATTCATCTACTCCAAAATCTATTTTGAAGCGAAGAAATCAACATGTCCCTCATACATACCGGAGACGCGTGAGTTTTGGTTCGATGAATTCAGGTTCTGCTACGGACAATAATGGGGATTCCATGAAGGATCTCACCTCTCATGTTACTGTTCATTCATCTTTACGTCAATCTAAAAGTAAAACCAAAAAAGGAAGAAAAACGGAGGAGGCGGAGGGGAGGAAGGAAACACAGAAATAAAACAAGATGAAAACCAGACAGATACAGAATACTTGAAGCCACAAGAAGATATAGACGTTTTAAATGTTTCGTCATTTGAATTGGATGCTGTACGAGTTAAAATTCTGTCACTAGGTTTAAATTTTGGTCTTAAAACAAATTTTGATGTATTCTCTACACTTAAAGATATAAATATGTTTATAAGATCTCTTACATTAAGGCGACATTTTTGGTCTGTTCCTGAGAATTCGGGCGACACTAGCATTCAGGATAGGGATAGGCCCCCGGAGGACATACATACAATACAATACATCATAGGGGATAGTCAGGGATGCGGGTGGCTGACTTTTCAGGAACAAATGTCCATTCTTACATTACAAGAGTTACATGGAGAATCATCTGCTTCTATAGAATGTACTACACACTCTTCTTCTCTTCCTGTCACCAACCGGGATTTTTATCCCATTAATTCACGCACTCAGGGTATGGATCGCTTTCAAACATTAGTAGAAAGGGACCTGAGGATATTAGCAAAAACTGTGTCCCCGAATCCTAGTTTTTCCAATTTGACTAAAATTGAGCAAAGAGCTCTTAAACAACTAAGAGAAAATTCAGAATTGGTAAATAAGATGGCGGATAAGGGGGGCACAGTAGTTGTGATGGACAGGTCTAGGTATGTCCAAAATATGCTAACTATGCTCTCGGACACAACTACCTATTGTAAATTGACACAGGATCCAACTTACCGTTTCAAAACTCAAATGCAATCCATCTTGTTAGAAACAAAAACAAATGGATTATATTTTGGTGGATTGTCCTGTAATCCCCATCCTTTATGGACTCCCGAAAATACATAAAGATGTAAATAACTGGCCCATTCGACCCATTGTCTCGGGCATTGGTTCCCTCCTAGAAAGATTGAGTCAATGGCTCGATTGTCTTCTACAGCCATTAGTTTCCAGAGTTCCTAGCCATCTATAAGATACTCGTGATGTCCTAAGTCACTTGCGAGGTGTCACGTTGGAGCAGGATATGGTGTGGCTAAGCTGCAATGTTGAGGCCCTTTATACCAGCATCCCGCACCGGGTGGCCCTCCATGCACTTGATTTTCATCTACGTAAGTACAGTAATTATTCGGAGGAATTGATAGAATTCATTATAACTGTCACTGACTTTCTGATGACGCACAATTATTTTTCTTTTGATTCTGTTTTTTATTTACAGATCGGGGGGTGTCGATGGGGGCGAAGTTCTTGCCTTCCCTAGCCAATGTGGTCATGGCTTGGTGGGAGTTCGCCTACATCTACACCCCAGAAAATCCTTTTTTTGCATCATCTTTTTTGGTATGACAGATACATCGATGACCTCCTCTTTGTGTGGAGGGGCGATGTGTCTGCCATACCCTCCATGTTTTATTTGAACAATAATTTTTGTAATCTAAGTTTTGTGCATCAGGTCAGTGACAGTGTCATTCAATTCTTGGACTTGGGAGTTGTCTGGTGAACCTGGACTAAATATTGTGACAAAAACCTACCGCAAAGCTCTGGCAGGGAACACTATTCTCCATCATCGTAGCCATCATCCCAAACACACCCACAAGTCTATTCCTGTGAGTGAAATGACCCGTGCAAAAAGAAACTGTAGTCAGACAAGTGATTTTCTAGTGGAATGTAAAAATATTACAAGAAGATTAAGTATTAGAGGTTACCCCTTTTGGATGCTACAGAGAGCATTCACCATTGTAAATCACAAAACAAGGGATCAATTATTAGGTAAGAAGGAACCACAGATTTCTAAAAATAGAAAAAATACTCTGGTATTAAATTACAGTGCTCAATTTCAGCAAATCAGTGAGATTGTCATTAAACACTTACCAGTTCTGACTGAAGATCCTATACTTGAGGGCATTCTTTCTGAAGGTGTTCAGGTGGTCACTAGAAAGTCCCATACTTTGGGGAATTTTTTATCACCAAATTTAATTACCAGACAAAGTAATAAACAAAATTGGCTAAAACAAAAGGGTTTTTACCGTTGTGGATCTAATCCATGTCGGGTATGTAATTTTGTGGATACAGGTAAAACCTTTCCTAATAGTCAACATACCAACGTTTTCAATATCATTTCAGGGATGTCCATGGGAGCAGTTACAGGGACCTAAAGGTCATGGGGATAGAAAGGATCGTCAAACCAATACAAGGTGGGGATATCAATCGAATTCTACATGATAGAGAGGCCTATTGGATTTTAATATTAGAGACCACAGCGCCAACAGGCTTAAATTTAAAACGTGAATGGATGTTTCACTATTAATCTGTCAATATATATGTGCATATTTAATCTGAGCAGTGCATATTTATTTGAGTTTCTATATGTGTATGGGATATATTTTTTTCTTAGGACTTATACTCATTATAGATTGTTTTTATTCACAATTGGGTGTTTATCTATTACATTGGCTCGTGCTCTATGTTATGTGGCAATCCCCATCCATGCCTGCGGTTCTCCTTTGGTTCTGGCCAATACATCTCTCACGCGACTGACAGTTGTCCATATGGGCACTATTCATTGTGGCTGATCTTATCTATAAATCTTCGGTACTGTCCCAGTCACCAGGGACGCCAAATGCCGTATGTTGATGTTGTCAGGTCCCACTGCGCATGTGCGCCGTGGTTTCCTAGACACGATTGGCGTCCCAGAAGTGCGGGGGGCCGGGGAATGCGAGGATGCGCTGCTCCGGCGTCCCGGAAGTACGGCACGCTGTGCGCTCCTGGAGTTTCGCGGGCATGGCCAGGTGAGTTGCCACATTGATCTTGTATTATTAGTATATATATATGCACCAGCCTACTGTTGCTTTTATGCCATGACTAAGGGTGGAGTGTCACCCGAAACGCGTTGACGTTAACTGGGATTATTCCTTTGAAATGTGGTGGAGGCGCTTCTTTTCAATTTTAATGATTTTGAAATAAATATATTCTTTTTATTAGATTCTGGAACCGCTGTCCCATTTATTATCTTCTATTGGGTATTTTAGTGTTCCCTTTATTTTTTTTGAGCAGTGTGAATGTAGATGTGTATATAGATAGATAGATAGATAGATTAGATAAGTTAGTTAACAGAAAACTAAGCCTGTATAGTTTGTCCCTGGGCATAGTAATTTCTGTGAACTGGAGTGTGGGCTTCTGCATCTTTTTTTGAATCAGGCCCTACTGCATTGGTGTTAAAGAGAAATTAGAGAAACTATTTTAATACTTGTGGATTAAAAAATTGTATTTCCTGCTATAAAGAATAAATAAAAACATAGTCAACCGCCTTTAAACCTAGAACTGTAAAGACTAAAAGGACATTTTCTAGGATTGAACATTGTGGGCCTGTTCTTGCTTAAACTATCAGTGATTCATTGGTGGGGTTCCAATTCCCAGTAGCTGTTGTTGCTCTTGTAACCAGAATGCCTGATACTGTGTCAGTTGTTGGTGCTATTGCCCAAGGGTCCGATCCACATTGATGCCTATCCCAATGAGAACACATAAATGTGAAAGCCTAGAGCCTCTAAGGCAGGCATCCTCAAACTGCGGCCCTCAAGCTCTTGGGAAACTACAACTCCCATCATGCATTTATATAATCTATAACATTGGGCATGATGAGAGTTGTAGTCTCCCAAGAGCTGGAGGGCCGCAATTTGAGGACGCCTGCTCTAAGGCTTACGATATAAACCGGTCAGGGAGCTTCAGCACTCTTCTAGGCAATCACCACTGGAACATGGAAAAGCAAAATGGGCTATGGCTCTGAAGCTGTTGCACTCCTACATTTACAGTGCTACCTCAAGTTATAATATTTTCAACATACAATGGTCTTTGGGTAGGTTTAAACTAATTAATTGAAACTAACTAATTTGCAGCTCGGAAAAAAATCCATGCTTGGAAAAAAATCAGCAATGTGTGCACACTGATGTGGATTTTAAATGATGAGTTGCTGATTCGGAGGCAGATTTGCACTGCATCAGCATTCTAATCCTTCGTGTATATGTACCTTAGACTCGGACATTGGGTTGCATTTACTAACACTGTCTGTAAACATAGACTAGACAGTCTAAAAATAAATAATTGTGCCAAAATGTTGGTGCACGGAGTTGCATGTTAAGCCATGCCCTTTTGTGAGACCGTGTAAAACTGTCTAAAGGGCATAAGAGGTATGTAAAGCATGTACACCAGTATTCCGACAAAATCGCTTTAGTAAAAGTGACCTTACATAGTTAGTACGGTTGGAAAAAGACACATGTCCATCAAGTTCAACCAAGGGTGGGGAAAATGTGGGTGAAAGGAGGGAGACCAGGACTACCAGCCCAGCCTCCCCACTGCTGA
This sequence comes from Phyllomedusa bahiana, assembly GCA_025379985.1. Classification (NCBI taxonomy): domain Eukaryota; kingdom Metazoa; phylum Chordata; class Amphibia; order Anura; family Hylidae; genus Phyllomedusa; species Phyllomedusa bahiana. The sequence goes on from JAODAL010000034.1 coordinate 196,526, forward strand.
ATGTCCTGAAACTCACAAGGCAAGAACCAATCTGCTCCAGTGGAGACCCCATCTCTGATGCCAGAGCCACCATCAGCCAGGATCCAGAATTTTACATGGCTACGTACGCATTAATATTCTTTCGTTTCAGGTAAGTATCTAAGCCTTTCTTGAAACTCACAACTGTTCCTGCTGTGCCAGCTCCTCAGGCGGCTATTCCACAGAGTTACTGTTCTTCCAGTGAAGACCGTTTTTCTCCAGCCAAAGGCGATGTCCCCTTGGCTTTGGAGGGGACTTTACATGACAATTTTTCCCCATACTTTCTTGAGAGACCATTTATATAAATTAATCATGTGTCCCTGGAGCCATCTTTTCTCAAGACTAAATAAGTTCAATTCTACTAACCTTTCCTCATAACAAAGATGCTCCATTCCCCTTAAAAGTTTGGTTGCTCGTTTTTGCACTCTCTCTAGCTCCATTACATTTTTTTCAATAAACTGGAACCCAAAACTGAACAGCATATTCCAAGTGAGGTCGCACCAATGCTTTATACAGCGCTAAAATTACATCCTTGTCTCACGAGTCCATGCCTCTTTTAATACACGCCAATATCTTACTTGCCTTAGAGGCAGCTGATTGACACTGCATGCTGTTCTGTAGTCTATGATCTACAAGAACGCCCAGATCTTTCTGAACAAGCGGTTCTCCCAGTTTTTCTCCCCCTAGGACATATGATGCCTGCAGATTATTCGTACTAGGATGCAGAACCTTACATTTATCCACAGTGAACCTCATTTGCCAAGTGGATACCCAATCACTCAGTGTGTCCAGTCTGCTTGCAATTTATGAACATCGTCCATAGATTTCACTACACTACATAGATTAGTGTCATCTGCAAAAATAGAAACCGTGCTATTGAGCCACTCTATCATTAATAAATACATTAAATAAAAGAGGACCCAATACTGAGCCCTGGGGCCACCATTCATAACTAGTAGGAGTCATTTACCACCACTCTCTGAGTACGATACAACAGCCCGTTTTTAATCCAATTATGCACTGTTATTTCTAACCCAATGGATTCTAATTTACCCAACAAACGCTTATGAGGGACAGTGTCAAACGCCTTTGTAAAGTCTAAAAACACTAAATACACAGCCGCCCCACCATCCAGACTTCTACTCACTGCTTCATAAAAACAGATCAGGTTGGTCTGACAAATTCTGTCCTTAGTAAAACCATGCTGGCAATCACTAATAATATTGTATTCAGCCACATATTCCTGTATATAGTCTCTTATAAGCCCCTCAAATGGTTTTCCCACAATAGATGTTTAACTTACTGGTCTATAATTACCTGGACAAGACTTAGAGCCTTTTTTGAAGATGGGAACCACATTTGCCTTTTGTCAGTGTCCAGGCATTATACCAGTCACCAGAGAATCTATATCAGAGATTACCAGGCTGAGCTCTTTAAGAACTCTTGGGTGTAAGCCATCTGGGCCTGGAGCCTTGTTCACATTCAGTTTATTTATCTTGACTTGGACCATTTCTACACTGAGCCAATTAATTATAGCAGATGGTTTATTAACAGTACTGGCACCGCCTCCATCCACACTGGACCCGCCCCCATCAACTGCATTCTCATCGTCAGTATATACTGAGCTGAAGAACCTATTTAGTACCTCTGCCTTTTCCTGCTCCCCAGTCAACATTACAGTTTAAGGGTCCTACATGCTCCGACTTCGGCTTTTTGGCATTTATATGCTTAAAGAATTTCGTGGGGTTAGTCTTGCTGTCCTTGCCCACCTGCCTTTCATTTTGAATTTTAGCTGCTTTGATCACTTTTTTACAGATTTTATTAAGCTCTTTGTACTTTTCAAAGGCTGATGCTGACCCCTCTGACTTATATTTTTTAAATCCCCTTTTTTATTACTTATTGCCCTTTTAACAGATAAAAGTGATGTTGGATTTAGTTTTAATTGCCTATACTTGTTACCCATAAGAATACATTTTGCTATAAATTTCCCCAGAGTATATTGAAATCCCTCCCCATTGGCTTCTACATCACTATTTGCTAATAGCTGCTCCCAGTCTATGTCATGTAGTGCGGCCTCAATAAGAGGAAATTGGCCCTTTTAAAATTAAATGTTCTTGCCCTCCCGCTCTGTGTTTCTTTTTTCCAGTTTACACTAAAATGAATGATATGGTTGTCGCGGTTACCAAGATTTTCAGAAACAGTGACCGCTCCAACAAGTTCTGCTTTGTTATAAATTACCAGATCCAACAGAGCATCACTTCTAGTGGGATCCTCCACAAACTGCTCCATAAAATTATCCTGTAACAGATTTAGGAACTTCTTCCCCTTTGCAGTTGATGCAGAACCGTAACCTCAGTCAGTGTTTGGGTAATTAAAGTCGCCCATTATTACCACTGTACCTGCCTGTGCTGCCCGCACCATTTGATTATGCACCTGTTCTATCTCCTCAGTGATGTTCGGGGGTCTATAGATCACAGCAAAAATATTTTTTTTTTTTTTGCATTAACCCCTCGTGTTTCCACCCACAATGTATCCACATCTTCACCATCTATTGCCTCTTTCAAACTTGCCTTCATATCACTCCTTGCATACAGACACACTCCTCCTCCCTAACTGTTCGCTCTGTCCTTCCTAAATAGATTAAAACCTTGAAGGTTGACAGCCCAATCATGTGAGCCCAGCCATGTTTCAGCAATATTAACCACATCAATCTGCTCCTCTAGAGCTAGCACCTCAAGCTCCCCCATTTTGGATGCTAGACTTCTGGCATTTGGGAATAGACATTTTAAGTTCCCTTCTAGTTTTACACTTTCCGTCAACGGTATTGGATTATATCAAACACGTTCATTAGCCGGCATAGAATCATACATTACCCATGGGTTTATACATTACACCTTTAGTAGACAGCATGGGCTTATATATAGTAGTATCTTACACAGGTAGAATCTTAAAACCACAGTCACCATACAATGTCACAGACACTGCTGATCTGTGGTTCATGTGATTGATGGATGATCCAACCAAATAACATGAACACTTTACTTGTAAAACCTCTTTATTAGTGAGGTGCATCCAGTGATTAGCGGTCTAGTAGTGCCTCTCTACAATACAATGCGGTACTGTAACCTGTCCTGTACTGCTCTTTACATAGGCCATGAGGAGCGGTTCCTTGGAGCATTAGGTTTTTATTTATGGTTAGTGCATAGTGTATAAAGTACATGACCCAAACACACTATGATCTCTAAAATAAAAATTTATTTCCAGCAGCCTGACTGTTCTAGGTACTTTTCCTGTATAAGTTATATGCTTAATTTTCTTTAATTACCATTTTGTATTATGGTGTGGTGACATTTTGGGGCTTTAGAACTACACATGGAATATTGTGTATAGTCTTGAGCACCAGTGCACAGGAAAGACATTGCAGAGCTTGAATAGGTACAAAGGCGGCAACAAAAATAATAAAAGGACTGGGTGGACTACGGTACCCAGAAAGATTAACAAGATTAGGGTTATTTAGTTTAGAGAAAAGACAGCTTCAGGGGGACATAATATATATGTTTAAATACAACAAAGGTCAATATAGAGATCTCTCCCAAGATTTAGTTACACCCAGGATTGTATCTAGAACAAGGGGCAATCCTCTACGTCTTGAGGAACGAAAGTTTCTACATAAACATAGAAAAGGATTCTTTACTGTAAGAGCAGTGAGACTGTGGAATTCTCTGCCCGAGGGACTTGTCATGGTTAATTCAATAACAGAGTACAAAAAGGGTTTGGATGCATTTCTGGAGTGTACTAATATAACAAGTTATAGTGACTAGGATTCAGGAGAAGGGTCATTGATCCAGGGATTTTTCCCGATTGCCAGATTGGAGTCGGGAAGGAATTTTTTCCCTAAAATGAGGACAATTGGCTTCTACCTCATTGGAGTTTTTTGCCTTCCTCTGGATCAACACTTTAGCAAAATAGGCTGAACTGGATGGACGTCTTGTCTTTTTTCAGCCTTTCAAACTATGAAACTATGTAACTAATCCCCAGTTTTCCATAGAGTTACAGTATCCACATCTAATGGTTGTCCAGGAACTAATGATTATTGTATGCTGAATGACTTTTATATCGGTCCTATCAGGATGTGAAAGGGTGATGCTCATGTTTAATGACTTATTTTTTTATATTCTTCTTTTGATGGTTTTTGTGTGTTACTCATTCATTGAAGAGAGACTTATGTGATCACAATTCGCTTTAGTATCCAACAAACCTCGCTTGTAGTTTACCCTTTAGTTCTTGATATTTAATTTTTTCCATGTACCACTTCCAAGTAATAAAAGTGTTGAATTCAGACCTGGTAAATAGACATGCCAGGAGAAGACTGAGGCACTTTGCGCTGGAAGCTGTCCTCATCATCAGCAAATGTTCTTGTTTCCAGTGACATCATACAATGAGTAACACTTTAAAATAAAACAAGACCCCAATTTGGGATTCCAATTGTGGAAAGTTTCGGGATCCTTCCCCAATAAGGATTATCAGACATTGATGGCTCAAAGCTGGTGGGGTGTGGGGGGGGAGACACACTCATAAATAATGTGTACTGATCTCTGTGGATTTACTAATGAAATACACAGTGGTGATATCATTCTTTCCAATAGCTCACTTTTTGGAGTAATAGATAACAGATTCAATTTATGGAGTTATAATTGGCAAGCATTTCCTTTATTATGATTTTTTTTTTTTTTTTAAACTGCCCAACACTTTTAATAACCATATATATTTTTTTTTTTTTAAAGAGACATCCACTACTATGTGTGTCCTTGCATCTTTTCCATTCAGAGCAACAGCTCTTTTCTGAGAGAAGCCACAAGGTTAAAGCAATGTTTTTGGCAAATATTCCTATATAATGGGAAAGATGAACACTTAAATGATGCTTTTCATATGGCTCTGCAATCATAACATGTAATGTTAGTCAGCTGTTGAGTGTAGCTTGTAGAATGACATAAGAATAGGAAAAGAGAAAAAAAAAAAAGATTTTTTTTTAGCGAATTTACACTTGCCCTCAGCTATGTAATTTAACTTTTTAACCAAGCTTACCCATTTCTGACCTTACAAAATCTGCTTGAATATGATCCTTGTATTACATGGACAGCTATTTATTTGAAACACCTGGCTGTCCATGGCTTCCCCCAACAAAATCATTTGTTTGCCTGGACTGGGATGATGACCTGGTTGCCCTGGCAACTGTTTTTAAAAAATGGATTGATTCTTGTAAGACAATACCTTTAATATGATGCCAAAGGGAGATGCACAAAGTGATGAGGTAGGATGAGAAGACTAAAACGGAGGTCTGATGTTTATGGTGGTATGATGGTGGCTTGAGTCTTTCAGAACAAAAACAGCTCTTATATAGTGGCTCCTTGTTCTAGTTCAGAGAGGGGTCCCAAGCAAATAGGGAAGAAGAACAAGGGAAAGAATCTCAGTAATAAGGCAAGAAATGCCTCCGTCGGAAGTCTAAGGCATATGGCTGTACAGTACAGGCTTTTCTCTTGCTTCATGCTATGAATGGAGAAATGGTTCCGCATGTATGGCTCTCTCCAGTGACTTCTATAATATTTGTATACAGCTGTATTCTGGACTCCCATAGAAATGAATAAAGAGAGCAGGGGGTGAGAGGGGCCTGCAACTGTTATATGTTTATGACATATAAAGTCGATATGCCATAATGCCACAATCTCACATATGTAGGCCTGCTAACTATTCCTTTATTCTGTCAGCATACTGTACACTAACAGGGTCTAGCAGGGACTTATTTTCTTCTTCCCTTTGAACTAAACATACACACTCCACTGGTATTAAAGGGGTTTTGCCACGATCTAATGTTGACGTGGGATCCTACAAAATGGGTATTTAATCACTTTTCTCAATATGTCATCAAAAAAAGTGAAGCCTCTGAGAGCTACAGCCTTCCTTACATGCCCCTGTTTCCTGACAGTTTACATTAGACACGACCAGGAGCTGATCTGGCCGCACTTGCGTTGTTTGCACTTCTTATCTGATGGCAGGGAACATGAACGAGCTTTAAAGGGACTGGGGAGAAAGATCCTGTGTATTTTGTATAGAGAATCCACTGTTTGTAATGTAATTATCTGAGTAAACATGCAGAAGCTCCCTGCATGGGAGGTGGAGTGATGATATCACAGAGGAGGTACTTTTTTTTTTAAACACAGAAACAAAATGCCCCTTTTTTTAAGCCTCAAGAGGGGAATATCAGCCTGTTAGGTAAGGAAATCACTTCTTGGCAAAACCCCTTTTATGGCGGAACTGCAGAAATAGCTTTGTATATTGCAGAGAAGAGTTTACACACAATCTGAGATTTACTTTGGTGTACCTGTTTAGAAGATTTCACCTCACTTTCTGTCTCATGTGCTGCTGTGGCATGCTGGCACTTGCAGTTCCATAGCTACTAGCTGCTGCAGAACATGGAACTTCAAGGGCCAGCAAACCACAGCAGCACATGTTAAACACGTGTACTAATCTGCACGTGTCATGTGGTATGCTGGCACTTCCACAACCGCAAATGCCAGCATACCATACATGTATCAATTGTATGGGTGCTGATAAGGTACTCTGGAAGCGGCCAGAAATGGGTGGGGGTGACTGGAAGTAGTAAGAATAGACCTGCTGTGTTGGGGACAGATGTAAGTTGGAACGTTGTAAGACGGGGACTGCCTCGCTCATATATATAACACACACACACATTATATATATATATATTATATATATATATATACATATATATATATAAATATATATATATACAACATACACACTATTATATTAATATATACATACTCACACATATATATATACACATATATATACATACACACATATATATACACATATATAATACTATATAATAATTATACCACACACACACACACACACACAAAACAACACACCACACACACACACAACACGCCACTGTGTGATGTACTTTATTTTACTGGATGTTCCTGTATAAAATAGCATACTTTACTACAATATGCCATGCAGTAAAACAAAAGCTTACCACACTTGCATCCCCCATATCTCACTTCAGTTAGGCTTTATGGCTATGGATGTACCAGGAGCTTTCTGATGCATATACCACATGTGAAGAGGGTTGAACCGTACATTAAATTACACTAAAACCCACCCCCAACTATAGGGGCAGGTCCCCCACACACAAAACTGACTTTCTGTACTTAAATGTCCACATATTGACCATTCTGTGAATATTACAGGTGTATATATGTAAAGGGTTTATTTACATTCACAATCAGAACTTTACAAAAGCATTGAAAGTGGGGGAGAGGTTAAAGGTAATGGGCACATTCTGAATAATACCACTAATATACTGATTATTTCCCTTATTTGCTGCCGTGATTGGTTGAGGTGATAAACCATATCTAATCAAAACCAGAAATGTATTTTGGCGCCATATATGATGGGTACAGCTACAATATAATTCTGAAGTACATAAGCAACACATAAGCAGAAGTCAGAATGTAATCAAAAGTCAACTTAAACAGTGGCAGAATTACTCATACGCATAAAAGAACCAACTAAAAGGAGATTTGTGCGAGCTTCTTCCACAAAACACACTTGTTGCAGGTTGTAGGCAATCCTTTTCATGCTACAAAAAGATGGAGGACCAAATCCTGCAAACATGCTACAAATACATGGGATACCAGCAGACCTCAATGTAGTGTGTGAGCAGGTCATGCCTAATGGTTTTGGGAGCATTGCTCTAGAGAAAGGTACATGAGAGGATGGAGGATGTGCGTCATTCATATCTTCCATACACGTGACTCCAGGTCCCCAAAAGTTCATTTCATCCCACATCATAGAGAATAAAAATAAGTAGACGTAGATCTGAGATGTAGAAGTGACGAGGAAGAGCCTGCAGACAGCTGTGAGCTAACCACAAATAAGTAGCTTGCTGCTTTTGTGGAGATACGAGATTCCAGCTGGTACAACACGCTGGGGCCTGCACGTGCCCTTTACTTTAAATGAAATGAGCCGTAGGAAATGAACCAGATCCCTAATGGTGCAGGTAAGAAGGAGGTCACCAGTCTAGTAGAAAAAGGGGAATTACACATTAAGCGCTGTCCAGATGAGCTGGAATGGTTCCCACCCGCTTGTATCCTGTGTGGCAAGAAGAGCCACCCCACCACAAGCTGGACTTATTAGTGAGATGTACCTGTAGAACAGCAGGCTTCACACTCAGGCGGTGAGCACCTCAGACAGTAAGTACTCCTCCAGTTGTCATTTCTTATAAAGTCCTTGGGACGTCTAAGACTACCTTTCCAACTTGTGATCCGACTATGAGCATGCGTGCTCATACTGCTGCTGGGTCCAACCTGTAACCCTGTCCCACGTTTAAGATACACTTCTGTTCCAACAGTGAACAGAATGCCCTTACCCTAAAATGCATTAAAACAAGACTAAAATGGACCAAAGTTATGAAGGTGACAGCCCCTGCAGCAAAGATCCAAGGGAAAGATGCTACTTTAAAGGCACAGCCACACCTCCTGGGCGGGTTGGCAGAGAGGACCTAATACTGGATCAGTTCTTTTAGGTATTTGTATGAAAAGTTGTACCCTGTATCACAAAACGTGTTTAGTCTTTACACTGAGTTTCAGTGACTTTCCCAACTTCATGTCAAGTCTGTGAAAAAGTTTTATATTATTGCAGTCTTCTCAATAGACGTAATGTCACTGGCTTCCCTGCAGCAGCAGGGAAAAACAGCTGAGCGTTGTATTTCCAAGGTAACGTTGGGCACTGGGTGGCAGGTAGCATACCAACCGCAAGGGGTAAGGGTTCCAGACGAATGAGAAGTCAAGAAATAGTTCCACATGGCTTTGCCGTTGTGCTGCCGAGCTCCTGCTCCATGTGGACTGTGTCGTACTGTTTTTTCCAGGTCTGAAGTTTGTGACCTGGTCGCACTGCTCTACGAGACACTAGAGCATCGGATATTTGGAGAACCCATCTGAGTGAGAACCTTATCCAACCACTGTAAGGGGCCATTCAGGTGCAGCTCGATCCAACAGGGTGTGCTGGTCACAGTCTGGCGCCTGCAGAGACAGAAATACATGTGGGGGTAATTCTAGAAGTAACAACATCTGAATAAAAGAGTCCATTTGCTTAGGCACGTCATGGTGTCATGAAGGCTGCACAGGTCAGACGGAGATCAGTTTCACACTTATGTCTATTTTTGTGGCTTTTGTAGAACTTTTTTTTTTTTTTTTTATTATTTTGATCAAAAATGCTGTGGCCAGATAGGTCTATAAAACCTGAATACTGAAAAGTCTACATACAGTGTTCTGTTTTTGCAGCTTTTTATATACCTGGTCATTAGTTCTTATTCAGAATAACCGCCTTTAGATGCCTGTTTTTTTTTCTTCAAAGATAGGTCCACTGTACTCTGATAAAAAGAATACCAAAGGGACTGCCAAGTGGTCGCTTTGCTTTACTGCTACTATGTATTGGGATACAGTTTACAGGCGGAGGAGCCACTGATCAGTCCTTTCTGTCATTTGTCAGCACTTCCTGATTGCTTCTCCTACCCCGTTTCCCAAAAAATAAGACAGTGTCTTATATTAGTTTTTGCTCCTAAAGATGCACTCGGACTTATTTTCAGGTGATGTCTTATTTTTCCATGAATAAATTATAACATGCTATACTAGTGTGTGTGTGTGTGTGTGTGTGTGTGTGTATGTGGTGTGTGTGTGTGTGTGTGGTGTGTGTGTGTGTCAAAGTTTAGAGTCACAAAACATATTATATATGTATGTAAATGACATTTTATGTCAGCTGTAGTGACTTATCTCAAAGGATGGCAAATGTGACATGCTGGGACCTGTGGAACATCCTGTGAGATGTGTATGTGTCAGTATCATTGCTCTGTTCTCCCCCGCCCCCATCCCTCACTTGTACACTTTCTGTCTCCTCTCCTGGGATGTTCGGGACCTGTGGTGACATCACAGTCACATGACCTCCCTGCACAGGTCTTTCACCCCTCTGCTAAGACAATATGTCCCAGGGCTGTTTCTCGGAGTGGACGGGGCTTGGAAACACCCGTGCCCCCCCACCTTTCTCTCTACCCGCCCTTAGGGACAGCGTTGTGTATGGGGAGCTGAAGCAAGGACTTCTGCTATGTCTTATTTTCAGGGGAAGCCTTATATTGGGAATTTTGAAAGAAATCTCCCTATTTCTTATTTTCGGGTAAACATGGCAAATCTAAAAAAAAAAAAAAAAAACTATAGAAGAGATCTGCAATCTGCTGCTTGTGATAGGACACTGGTCTAGTTTTCCTTTGCACTGGTATGGATAACTTTCCCCATTTGAGACCACTAAGGTCAATTAGGGCGACAGCAAAAGAAGGGGAGGAAATGTTTGTGATAATAAAAAGAATTTACACATCTCCGATATATATGGCCCATAAATAGGATACAGTATGCCATAAATGTCTGGTCTCTCTCCTCGCTACTCCTCTGCCTCTCCCCTCTGCCAATCCCTTCACTGGCTTCCCATTGCCCAGCGAATTCATTTCAAGCTACTAACCATGACCTACAAGGCTCTCCATGACCTCTCCCCTCCATACATCTCTGCCCTAATTTCCAAATATCTTCCCCCACGCACTCTCCGCTCCTCACAGGACCTTCTCCTCTGCTCTCCCCTTATCAGCTCCTCACACAACCGTCTCCAAGACTTCTCCCGTGCTTCCCCACACTCTGGAACTCACTGCCTCAACACCTCAGACTCTCCTCCACTTTGACCAGCTTCAAAAGCAACCTGAAAACCCATTTCTTCAGGCTTGCCTATAACCTTCACTAAACTTGTCACTACTTCCTCCATAGACATGTCTGCCCCTCACCTCCTGTCTCTTTCCCCCTCCTTGTAGATTGTAAGCCCTCGCGGGTAGGGTCCTCTCTCCCTCTGTCTTGCCAATTGTCATTATCCCTTATCCCTGTACTCGTTTGACTTATGTAATGTATGTAACCCCCTCGAATGTACAGCGCCCTGGAATCAATGGCGCTTTAAAATAAATAATAATAATAATAATAATAATAGGTGCGGATTCATGGGATGGCATCTTAATAACATGCCCCTGAAGGTCTCTATGCAGATCAGAGAGGTGGATTTGCATGCCCTTGACGTGGTAGGTGGGCATACACAACTTGATCAATTTTTGCACTAAAAACCTCCATTTTATGCTTGTAGAAAAGCTAGCAGTAATTCAATTAAAATATTTCATGAATTTAATGTTGGAATGGGATTTAGTGCCAGCAGGCGCTGCTCTATTTTTATTTATTTTTTTACTTTTTTGCATATCGATAGGGTATGCCATAAATGTTTATCCGAGTAATAAGCACCCAAAGGTCTCTGTGCAGATTGGAGGGGTGGCTAAACAAGTATGGCACTTTCCGTTCATTTCAATGGAAGGTCAGAGTATACACATCAGATGTACTTTATATATCTTTAGATATGAAAGAAATAGCAGCCTTTTGCTAAAAACCCTACTAATCTGTACTCATCTCCCCAGGCCTTGACAAAGTTCATCCATATATTACACATCCTGGTCAGCTGATACAGTTTCAAATGCTTGGTTCACAGACTGGTCTAGTGTAGGTTCCAAAGAAGGGATCGCCACCTATCAGATATTTACAACACGTCCTATCAGTATACCATAAATGTCCGAGATGGATAACACCTCTTAAAAGGGCTGTCTCTCAGAGCCAAAGCAGCTTCAGAATCATGCATCCTGTCTCTTTCTGGTCAGGTTGTGGGGGGTGCTATTGCAGTGGTTAGCATATCAGCTCCACATTCACAGCTCTTCTAAATGCACTGGCATGAGAGCAGGAGATCTTATCTATGAGCTCTGAATCTCTCTGCTCTAAAGTAAACAAAAGTAATTAATCACTTTGTTTGTTAGAGAGAATACACTCTGTTCTCTTTGTGCCAGCAGTCCTGGGTGCAGAGAAGGGGAGAGCAGGTTGGGAACCTAGAGAAACCTGTATACACTCATAGCAGATCAAATCTCTCTCATCTCCTCAACAAAGTAAATAAACACACCCTTATATTTCATATATTTGAAAAAAAAAATCTACATTTACTGTTCCCTACATGCTGAAAGCTAATCTTTGTAGTGAGACAACTCCTTTAAGCTTCCCTTTCAGAATAAAATGTCCTAATGAGTAACTCAGACATCTGAACTTCTAGGGTTGGTTTCAAACTCAACGTCTTTTGTGTGTGTTGCAACAAGAAAAAAAAAACAAGCACATATATGTCTGGAAAATGAGAATAGTCACATAAGCAGACTTCAGACTTTTTCCTCTATATTTTGCGGGGTAAATGCTCTATACATGGAGTTTTTTTTTTTTCTCTACAAAACATTCACAATGCCAGTATAACCATCTATACAAAATGTCACAGAAGAAAAAGTGGTCACAAAAATGATTGCTTCATATTTACTATTAAATGCAGAAAACAAGATACATGGCCATTGACAATAATTTCTTATATTATATTAACGGTGCATTTAGCTGAGGTTAGACGAGTCCTCAGCACAGAAGTCTGGCAATGAATGGGTTAATAAAAGACGACTTGAAGTGAAATGTGAGCAAGAAACCTCAGGATCTGTAATGAGGCTGCCAAACAGAGGCACATCTGGGTTCCATTAGTTCCTCTGGCTCCTGGCCAGCACTGAAACTGGCTGTCAAGTGTGGAAGATGAGACTTAACCCATTGAATACTAGGCACCTCTAAGATCACTGTACTGGTTCTGCCATAGCTCATCATAAGCCCTCCTGGCAGCAAAGGGTTAACTAAAGAAAATGGTCACCGAACATCTGGAACCCAGCAGGGAAAGCTACGATGTGAATGTCTGCTGCTCCCACAATAGCAGAATGTTATACTCTGGCAGCCAGTGTGTGTTACACCCTCCACATAATGACATTTGTCACACTGTTGTCACCTCCCCGGACACTGAGGCTGAACTCCGCACTGCCACCACTAAATCCATTTAGGAGATCCCAGAAATAGAATGCCACCCCCTCTAATCAGTCACAGAAACGAGGCCAATCCCAGGTTATCAAAATATATATAAGCAGTACAAGTGTATTTATTTGCAGATTATATATTATTAATATATATACACTATATAATATAATATATATAATAATATATTATACTAAAATCACATATACATATATATATAAAAAAATATATAATTTATATATAAATAAAATATAATATTATCATATATATAATTATATTATATGGTATTTAGAAATATATTATGATTTATAATTATTTTTAATATTTAAAATATATACCACCAACACCCCAATTTTTTTAAATTTGACAATAAAAAATACATAATCTGTCTAGTGTGTGTGAAAACGAATACACCATTACTAATGTATACACATACATAACCACTTCCTACTTTCAATATCGGCAGCGTGTAGCTCAAGACAGCAGTCACATGTCATGAGCTGGCTTGGGGGGTATACACGGTGTGATAAGCTGTCTGCACACATCCCTCGTTGTTATGGGAGATTTATCATAGTTGCAAAAAGGGATGAATACTGGCTTTCGGACCAAGGGTGGCAGCATTTCTGAAACTGCGAAGTCTGAAAACTGTTCACGTGCAGCTGTGGTAAAAGTGAATTGGGGATGGACAAAACGGCACCATTGCGAATAACCAACATGAAAACTGTGGAACACCACGTGCCATATATGTGAGAGGTGAATGCCGCTTATCAGGGTAAATTAGGGCGGGCAGAGACACTACAGTGCAGCGGCTTACTTCCAAAATGTACCAAGTGGTTGACTAAACGTGTGTCTAAAACAATAAGTGAGCAAACCCTACTGCGTATGGGGCTCCGAAAGCAGATGGATTGTCAATGCACCTCTGCTTACCAAACTGCATAATCAGAAAAGGCTTAGATTTTCACGGCAGTGTCAGAATTGGACCTCTAATTGGAAAGGGTTGTCTTCTCTGATGAGTCACGTTTTCTGCTTTATTTAACAGATGAATGTTGGCATGTCAGGTGAGAAACATTCTGCAACCATTGCTGGAAGAAAACAAGCTGATGGTGGCAGCATTATGGTCTGGGAAACATTTTCATGGCATTCTGTGGGTCACTCATCCATGTGGAAGGTACTCTCAATCAATTTGGGTATGAATCGATTATCTATACCCATATGTGCTGATTGCCTTCCCTGAAGCAGATGAGATCTTTGAGCATGACTAATTCCCCAGCAATTGCCTCATACATCCTCCAGCAACTGTGGGATGCAGTCATCATGGCTCCAGATAACTGTGACAACCTGCTAGGACCTTGTGTAGTCACTCCCAGCCTGTCTAGCTGTTGTCCATGTTGCACACTGCAGCTACTCTACATATTAGCGGATTGCTACAATAGTTTAACTCAACCTTGCATATACCTATATACAGTGAAGGAAATAATTATTTGAACCCTTGCTGATTTTGTAAGTTTGCCCACTGACAAAGACACGAACAGTCTATAATTTTAAGGGTAGGTCAATTTTAACACAGAGATATAATATCAAAAATAAAATCCATAAAATCACATTGTATAAATTATATACATTTATTTGCATTTTGCTGACAGAAATAAGTATTTGATCCCCTACCAACCATTAAGAGTTCTGGCTCCTACAGACCAGTTAGACACTCCTAATCAACTCATTACCTACATTAAAGACAGCTGTCTTAAATAGTCACCTTTATAAAATACTCCTGTCCACAGACTCAGACTCTAACCTCTAGAACATGGGCAAGACCAAAGAGCTTTCTAAGGATGTCAGGGACAAGATCATAGACCTGCACAAAGCTGGAATGGGCTACAAAACCATAAATAACACGCTGGGTGAGAAGGAGACAACTGTTGGTGCAATAGTAAGAAAATGAGAAATACAAAATGACTGTCAATCAACATCGATCGGGGGCCCCATGCAAAAACTCACCTCATGGGGTATCCTTGATCATGACGAAGATATGAAAGATCTGCCGAAAACTACATGGGGGGAACTTGTTATTGATCTCAAGGCAGCTGGGTCCAGTCACCAAGAAAACCATTGGTAACACTTTACACCATAATGGTTTAAAATCCTGCAGTGCCCACAAGGTCCCCCTGCCCAAGAAGGCACATGTGCAGACCCGTCTGAAGGTTGCCAATGAACACCTGGATGACTCTGTGAGTGACTGGGAGAAGGTGCTGTGGTCAGATGAGACAAAAATTGAGTTCTTCGGCATTAACTCCACTCACTGTGTTTGGAGGAAGAGAAATGCTGCCTATTACCCAAAGAACACCGTCCCGACTGTCAAGCATGGAGGTGGAAACATTGTGCTTTGGGGGTGTTTCTCTGCTAAGGGCACAGGACTACTTCACCGCATCAATGAGAGAATGGATGGAGCCATGTACCATAAAATCCTGAGTGACAACCTCCTTCCCTCCGTCAGGACATTAAAAATGGGTCCTGGCTGGGTCTTCCAGCAAGACAGTGATCCAAAAAATACAGCCAAGGCCACAAAGGAGTGGCTCAAGAAGTAGCACATTAAGGTCATGGAGTGGCCTAGCCAGTTTCCAAACATTTATGGAGGGAGTTGAAGCTCCGAGTTGCCAAGCGACAGCCTCAAAATCTTAATGATTTAGAGATGATCTGCAAAGAGAAGTGGACCAAAATTCCTCCTGACATGTGCGCAAACCTCATCATCAACTACAAAAAACATCTGACTGCTGAGCTTGCCAACAATGGTTTTGCCAGCAAGTATTAAGTCTTGTTTGCCAGAGGGATCAATACTTATTTCTCACTGCAAAATGCAAATACATTTTTATAATTTACACAATGTGATTTTCTGGATTTTCTATCTCTCAATGTTAAAATTAACCTACTCTTAAAATTATAGACTGTTCATGTGTTTGTCAGTGGGCAAACTTACATAATCAGCAACTGATCAAATAATTATTTCCTTCATTGTGTGTATAATATGTACTTCATATATGGGATCTTTAGAGTTGAAGAAAAAAGCAGCCTTTTGCCATAAACCCTACTAACCTGTACTCCGCTCCCCAGCCTTTGACGAAGCTCATCCGTATAGTACACATTCTGGTCAGCTGATATACAGCTTCGAATCCTTGGTTTACTGACTGGGCTAGTAATGCAGCAAACTCCTGGTTATTAAAAATCTTCAGGTTGCAGCCTAGGACAAAGAAAAACAAAATTTTCATTACTTTACATTCACTAATGTCTCTATCTGAACGCATATAACAGTGGTCTTCATAGCTATAAAGGGAACATGTTGCATTCAAAATGCTATCTATTCTGCTGATATTATAGAGCAGGAAGAACATAGATTGATAAATAACTCTGTGGGGAAGATTCAGTAGAATTTGGATATATTCATTTAATTCACCGCTTATTCTGGGTTGAGGAGTCCAGTGGGCGGTCTTATCAGTAATTGACAGTCTTCCATGTAAGTATACACATAGAATAAGAAAGTAATTAAATGTATTAATGCACTGAATCTTTCCCCATAGAACAATATATAAACCTGCTCCACTTTTTCTGCTCTATAACATGCTGCCAGCAGATCAGATGGCATGTTCAATGTGACGGGTTTCTTTAAGCCATACTTGGAGTGAACATTTGGCCCACACGCCAGAAACATTTCGAGATCACCTAACGTGTCTCTGTTTTCATTACCCAGACATACGCTAATGGGTGTCTTATGGAAAGCATTTGGCTGATATAGTTTTGCCTCAACGCTCCTGGAAAGTACAGACCAATGGGCAGATTTATCAATATTGTCTAATACTTAGAAAGTGTAAACTTAAACCAGACAGTATAAAAATGCCCCACATTTAGCAGTGCTGATAAATCTGATGCATGGTTAGACGGTCTAGCTTAAACTTACATCTTCTATGAGTTGGCGGCACAATTTTGGCGCACAGCGTCCCACGCTAAGCCAGGCCGCTTTCTGTGAAATCACACCCATTTTACCAAGGCTATGCCCCTTTGTCAAACAATGTGCAGAAACGGTCTAAAACACATGACAAATGTGATGTAAAGCATGTATGCCAATGTATGTCCCAATGAGCGTTAACAGTAGACAGGCACACAGTTGAATAAACTGTCTTACTAAGTGCCACCAAACGTAATCATCAAATGAATCACGAACGTAGCTCGACTGATACAAATGTAAAGGAACCTCATCAGAGAAAGCTTCAGCCCGCAGTCCCCACCACCCTCCCTTACCCTTGCAACCTGCTCTTCCCCCTTAACTTGCTTCCCCACGGTCACTCATGACAAGCTTCTCCTTGCTGTCCAATCCAACCTCACTACCTGTAGTCTTGACCACTGCCATCCCACCTCATCCCAGACCTCAGTGCTTCTATCATCCAGCACACTCGCCATTTCTTCAACCTATCAATAACCTCTGGCATCTTCCCTTCTGCCTTTTAAACATGCTACTATCACTCCAATCCTAAAAAAAAACAACCCTTGACCCTCTTCTTGTCCAACTATCGCCCCATCTCACTGCTCCCTTTTGCTTCCAAACTCCTCGAGCAGCACGTCTATCTACAGCTGTCCTCCCCCCTCGCCCCCAACTCCCTTATCGACCCACTACAATCTGGTTTTCGACCCACCACTCTACCGAAATGCCTAACCAAAGTCACTAATGACCTAGTAACTGCTAAAGCCTCATGCCACTGCTCTGTGCTCCTCCTCTTGGACCTGTCCTCTGCCTTTTTGACACTGTCGACCATTCCTCCTGCTACAAATCCTCTCCTCCCTCGGCATCATGGACTTGGCTCTTTCCTGGATCTCCTCGTACCTCACTGATCGGACTTTTAGCGTCTCATTCTTGCTCCACCTCCTCCCCCGGCCACTCTCTGTTGGTGTCCCCCAAGGGTCAGTCCTGGGTCCACTACTCTTCTCTATCTACAGCCTTGGCCTCGGTCAGCTCATGGCCTCACATGGCTTTCATTACCACCTGTATGCTGATGATACCCAACTCTACATCTCTGGCCCAGATGTCACTTCTCTACTCTCCCGGATCCCTGACTGTCGGTCCTCCATTTCCTCCTTCTTCTCATCACGTCTCCTAAAACTAAATGTGGTGGAAAACAGAACTCATCATCTTTCCACCATCCAACTCTACCCCTGCCCTGATCTCTCTATTACAGTCAACGGCTCTACACTTTCACCGGTCCCACAAGTCCGCTGTCTTGGGGTAATCCCAGACTCTGCTTTATCTTTCAAAACCACACACCCAAACCCACACCTCCGCCTCCCGCCTCCACCCGAAAAACATCTCTCGCATCCGCTCATTCCTCGGCTATGACACTACAAAAATGCTGGTCCATGCCCTTGTCATCTCCACCTAGACTACTGAAAAATCCTTCTCTGTGGCCTCCACAGCTAGCACCCTCGCTCCCCTCCAATCCATCCTTAACTCTGCTGCCGTCTTATCCACCTCTCTCCTCGCTACTCCTCTGCCTCTCCCCTCTGCCCAATCCCTTCACTGGCTTCCCATTGCCCCGCGAATTCATTTCAAGCTACTAACCATGACCTACAAGGGTCTCCATGGGCCTCTCCCTCCATACATCTCTGCCCTAATTTCCAAATATCTCCCCCACGCACTCTCCGCTCCTCACAGGACCTTCTCTCTGCTCTCCCTTATCAGCTCCTCACACAACCGTCTCCAAGACTTCTCCCGTGCTTCACCCACACTCTGGAACTCACTGCCCAACACATCAGACTCTCCTCCACTTTCACCAGCTTCAAAAGCCAACCTGAAAACCCATTTCTTCAGGCTTGCCTATAACCTTCACTAAACTTGTTACTATTCCTCCACAGACATTTCTGCCCTCACCTCCTGTCTCTTCCCCCCTCCTTGTAGATTGTAAGCCTCGGGGTAGGGGGCCTCTCTCCCTCTGTTCGTGCCAATTGTCATTATCCCTTATCATTGTACTCGTTTGACTTATGTAATGTATGTAACCCTCTCGAAAGTACAGCGCCCTGGAATCAATGGCGCTTTAAAATTAATAATAATAATAATAATAATAATAATAATAATAATAATAATAATAATAAAAAAAAGGAAACACATTACCTGGAGGTATCTTGCAGACAGTAGCAGGGTGCCAGCCATAGCGTTGATTACAATTTGGGGATTGTACAAATATTGCACTGTCACTCAGACATTCAGCAAACACTTCACCTCCAATATAGTACAGACGTACTCCTCTACCTAAAGAAAAATGAGGAAATACATGTTACTACTGTGCCAGCACCCACCCAGTCTATAGATAATCACCTTGAACACTATTCTAAATATAACCATAGACCTGCAGCCAAAGTAGTTTTCAAATATATAATGACTGCCATTTGTGTGCCAAGTGGCTTGGAAAACAATAGCCTGCCACTAAGCTGAACCCCTAAGCAACATACTGACTCCATTTATAGCAGCCTGAATTCTGAATACAGAGAAGCAGAGCGTCTGTCACCGTGTGTTGCACTGTGAGAAATGTTATCTCCACACTCTGAGTGATGTATATACAGACCAACAGCGCAGGGGCGTCGTACAGCGGAGCCATCACGCCTCCTACGAAACGGAGTCTCCTAGGTTAGAAGCCTAGGCTCCTCCCCAGGATAAGCCCGGACCAGAATCAGGACATAAGCGGCATGATGATGTCCTGACAATTACACCGGATACTAGCTCCTGGAGCTAGCTACTCAGCGGGGAAACAGGGAGAGGGATGTATACATGTTCACAATGTTTTTATTCTCCTATAAACCTGCTTATCTACAATGGGCATACCTACCTACAGGGGGAATATACTTACATACAAAGGGCATATAACTATCTACAGGGGGCATATACTTACCTATAGGAGGTCTACATATCTACCTAAATTGGGCTTATTTACCTACCTATAATAGGCTTTATATACTTATCGACATGAGCTAAAATACACCTACCTACTAGGAGCCTCTATTGCTACCTTCCAACTGGGGGTCTATATACCTACTTAACTACAGGTGTAATATACCAACCTACATACAGAGGGCCGATATACATATTTTTTATTCCTATAGGTGGCATATATACCTTGCCACAATAGGCCTCTATACCTACCTTCAGGGTTCCTATATACCTACCCACCTATCTACAGGGGAGGGGGGGGGGGTCTTTATAACTACCTACTAAGGACCTATATTCCTAACTATTGGTGGGGATAGATTATATAACTACCCTATTTCTCCAAGAATAAACCCTACCCCGATAATAAGCACTAGCTATTTACCACTATATGACAGTTATATTGGTTAAAGTGTAATGGTTTTATGCAGTAATAGAATGTTGGTATTATTTAATCACTATGTGGTCATGGTGTGGCAGTATTATTCAGTCACTATGTGGTGGTGATCTATGGTTCTGATGTGGTGATATGAGTCACTATATGATGGTAATATGTGCTGGTATTATTCAGTCACTATTTGTTGGAAATATCTGGTCATGATGTGGCGGTATTATTATTCAGCCACTATGTGGTGGTATTATTCAGTCACTATGTGGTGGTGATATGTGGTCATGATGTGCTGGTTTTATTCAGTCACTATTTGGTGGTGATATGTGGTCATGATGTGCTGGTTTTATTCAGTCACTATGTGGTGGTGATATGTGGTGGTATTATTCAGGATCTATGTGGTGGTGGTATATGGCCATAATGTTGTGGTATTATTCAGTCACTATGTGGTGGCGGTGGTGGTGGTATGTAGTCATAACGTGGTATTATTCAGTCACTATGTGGTGGTGATATGTGGTCGTAATGTGGTGGTATTATTCAGCCACTATGTGGTGGTGATATGCGGTCGTAATGTGGTGGTATTATTCAGTCACTATGTGGTGGTGATATGTGGTCATGTTCTTGAGGTAAGATTCAGATAGTATGTGGTGGTGATATGTGGTCATGGTGTTGAGATATTATTCAGTCTCTATTTTTGGTGATTTCTGATCATGATGTTGCAGTATTATTATTCAGCCACTATGTGGTGAGATGTGGTCGTAATGTGGTGGTATTATTCAGTCACTATGTGGTGGTGATATGTGGTCGTAATGTGGTGGTATTATTCAGGTCATATGTGGTGGTGATATTTGGTCGTAATGTGGTGGTATTATTCAGTCACTATGTGGTGGTGATATGTGGTCGTAATGTGGTGGTATTATTCAGTCACTATGTGGTGGTGATATGTGGTCATGGTGTTGAGATATTGTTATTTGGTAAATGTATGACCATTCTTTAGTAGTTTTACTAAGAAAATGGAAAATATGAGAGTAAAAGGGGGTGGGAGGGTGGCGGACGGCCAGGGACTGTTTAAAAGTGAAGCAATCTGCATATTAATGAGGGAGAGAGATTTTTTTCTCCCTGCCCTGAATGCAATTTAGCCTGTAAACAGACCTGTAGATGTTATTTTGACACAAAATACCTACCAAATAGGTCTCTTCACCACCATATTTTCTAATGGCAGTGGTCTCTTTCAGCAAGATCATGTGCCCTGGAATGGTTCTAGCAACATGACACAGTTCAAGGTGTTGACTTGACTTCAAAATAGCTCAGATCTTAATCTAAATGAGCATCTGTGGGATATGCTGGAAAAACAAGTTTGATCAACGGAGAGCCTACCTAGCAACTTACAGGACTTAAAGGATCAGCAGAGAACGTCTTGGTGCCACAAACCACGGGATATCTGTGAAGGTCTTGTGAAGTAGGCTATGCCCCAACAGATCCCAGCTGTTTTAGTGGAATGAACAGAACCTACATAATAATGTTCTGGCAGATTGTTGTAGGCTTTACGTGATTGATGAAGTGATGTGAGATACAAAGTACTGTTCTACCCTGTTTCCTCGAAAATAAGACAGTGTCTTGTATTAATTTTTGCTCCTAAAGGTGAGCTGAGACTTATTTTTAGGGGATGTTTTTTTTTTTCTATGAACAATAATTCACATTTATTGTTGAACAAAACAACATGTATTAATATACTGTAATGATTTCATCACAAACATCAGAATAAGCAGCCAAACTCTGAATTGCATAACTAAAAATGCACTATGTCTCCTTTTCGGGGGTGTCTTATTTTAGGGGAAACAGGGTAGTAGATTTACTTTTCTGTACACAGCAACTTTGCATCTCCTTCTCTTTCCTTTTAAAATCATTACAATTTTTATTCACCCTATGACTAGTTCTAAAAGTAAATGGTATTTTGTTCATATAACCAGCCCTTTAAATAAGTGAAACGTATGCAAACATCTCTGTATCAAAAAACACAATTATTAATAGAGAGAAAACCCCCCAGCAACCTAGGGATACAGGCAACACATGACTAGACGCTTCTCGGTGTACCGCAAAGTAATGTAACTTGGGTCTGTCTTATGGGAGTGTGGGGAAAAGGGGGAATTCTGTGTGCTGAGGTTACACACTAGGTCTCTGCAATGCTCCTTGGACAGGGTTCATGTTATGGGAGGTCCTCTATTCTCACACTCAAAGGTCCAGAATGGAAAATTTTTTGTAACCGCTGAATTAACGAGAAGACTGAATTGTTCCAGTTATTTGGTCTCGGGCACAAATGTTCATTTTGTGGAAAGAGTTTAAAACGCTACTCCTAGAACACCAAGACACAGCTCTATAAACGGTGTATATACTGCTTTGCTGTATGTTTCTTACTATTTAATACAAATGATAAGACCGAGTCCAGATTACTGTACAGAGCACAAGAGGAAGTTCTCAGTAAAGTGAGTGGTGGGGAGGGAGAAGCACTCCCAGGAGATTAACTCTTTCCAGAATTCATTTCTCTTGTTAAAGAGGCCTTCTCGCTTTAAAGAGACATTTTTTATATAGTATATTATTTTTATATATATATAGTATATAATTATTATATATATATATATTATTATATATTTATATTTGTCATACACCAGAACTAGGTGCAGCCTGCACTAGCCACGACACATGTGAATGTGCCTAAGATATGCTAACTATGCACCTCAGTTATACCACATGCCAGATTTATGAACCCACATATGACAGGTTCATACATTCGGGCGTACTGTACACTCATTTAACGCACCTTCAAACTAGTGTGGCGACGCCTCTTTTCTGACATGTCGCTCTTAATGTGAAAAGTCTTCTATGCAGGTATAAAGTATATCATTATTTGGGGAAGTTTCTGAATACAGTGCTTTTCATCTGAGATGGTCAGAAAAAGTTACACTTAAATGAACTTTTAAAATTCAGTGGGAGTTACTCCTCCATACCTTGGGCTGGATCTACACAGCATAGTTGAAATACCGTTGGAAATCAGACGGTATTTTAACTTTGCTGCACCATGCCTTTTAGCACGGGTTTGCACTAAAAACCGCGGCCGGTTTTCGGATTTCCTGCTGACCCACCACATTGCGGCTACAGAAATCCGACGGAAAATAGAACATGTTCCATGTTGCGCCGGACGGATGGCGGTTCAACAGTTTTTTTGCACAAAAAAAAAGTGGAATAGCCGAAATCTGACATGTCACCCTAAGTTCTTAAAGGGAATATATCATCAGAAGTTTGAATTGCGTTTTTACGTTAAACATATTTTTAAAGAATTTTTGTTCATGATTTTCTTTTGAATTTTTTTTCATGTTTCTATGTCCACATCTACATTTTAAAGAAAAATCCTGCCGTCGTCATTCTGGCCTCTAATCCTCAAAGGTTGACACTTCCTATTTTGTACAGGTCCCCTCTAAGCAGTCTCCTGTTCACAGGCTCTTATGTCCATGAAGCTGCTGTAAAGCATCGCTCTAAATGCTGTTTAAAGCAACTCAGGCAAAATGGCTGCCACCACAATTATATACAGACAACAGAAATAAATATACAATCAGAAAATAAAGACAGATAAGAAAATAAGAGTATCATATAATATAATAATATGTATCATCTGGTTTTAAGTAGTAAAAAAACATATTAGTGATAGATTCTCTTTAAAAAGTGTCTTGATTGTAAGTTCGACCTCCCCAAAAAATTCAGATGTCTCTTAAACTAGACTTCATTGTACATATAATTCGGTAGACTTGGCAAAAACATCACCTGAGCTTTCATTATGAGATCAAAATCCCTACTCACTTTTTAAGGTATTATACATTATACTTACCAATGTGTCGCCGGGTCAGCTCCACAGCAGCATTGCGGTTAACATTGGAGAGCAGGCCCAGGCAGAAACGCTCAGAGTTTGACGGGTCTGTAAATCCGTCCACCGTCATGGAGGGTTGGGACGCATGAAAAGTCTCCCCCACTCGCTGGTTCAGCTCGTAGTAGGAGATGGAGCACCAGAAGGCAGGCTCACAATATGTGACAGGCTGGAGATCTGTGCATACCCAAAGAAGAACACATAAGATGATTACTTTTTGCAGGTTGGATGCTGTGCATTTTCTCGCTTAAGATTTTTGTTCAATTTTAGGGAAAATGAAAATCAATACAGTACATACCCCCGAGTTCTTAAAAAGCTCTTTATCTGTTCACGTAGACCTCTTGGCTCCCGGACAACGAGCAGGAAGTGTGAATGTGGCCTTAGGCTATGTTTACAGTGCTGTTTGTATGCCAGGGGCTCCGGTATTCTTGATGGAAAGAACAGCACAGTTTCTCACCATAAAAAGTACTGGAACCCCATTATATAACCACAAACTTCCTAACAGGATAGGACATATATCCCCATCATATTCAATACAGTTTTACTGTGCTAACAGCATTATTGTGGGTCACTGGGATCAGACAGGATTCATTTTGATCCATTTGAAAATATATCCGTCATAGCTCCAATATGAAAGGCAGCCAGGAGGCTAGTGTGATCAACGTCTCAGCTGTTTCTACAAACAAGACGTGGCTTAAAGGGAACCTTTCATAGTGATCATGCTTTCTTCTCTACAGAAGTCATGTTAGGAGCTGATCAGACAGATGTATAGTTTGCAGGAAATAATTTAGTAGAATTTGCCATTTATTCAGTTCTGGGTTAAGGAGTCCAGTGGACAGTGTTCTCAGTGATTGAGAGCCTTCCCGGTATGAGCGTACAGAGATAGCTGTCAATCACTGATAAGACCGCCCACCGGACTCCCTAACTCAGAAAAAACAACAACTTAAAAGAATAAAATTACAAGTTCTACTGAATCCTTCCAAACAAAACTATATATGTAAATCTGCTCAGCTCCTTCCGCTCTATAACATGTTCCCTGCATATAAGATAGCATGATGACTGTGACAGGCTCCCTTTAAAGGGGTTGTCTCACGACACTGATTCAGCTTACCTCAGTTCTGTTCTCTTGGTTTCATTTTGAATTCAGGGGCGTGTTTACTGGCTTCCACTAGGCTGTAACAGAAGCCAGGTCTGTAGCTATAGCAACCGGTGCTGGCAGCCCATACATCAGGAGAGATCAAACAGGTCTGTAGCTATAGTGACCTGAGGAGCTGATGCAGCCCATACAAGAGGGGATATCTAGGGATAGGTAGGACACTGTTAATGGACATATATGGCAAAGTGACTTGTTTTTGAAAGATCTTTAATGTAAAAAGCAATCCTTGTAGTGTGACAACCTCTTTAAGCCACAATCGTCGTATGACCATCCTCGTAGATGCAACCTGGTGACACTGAATGACAACTAACATCATCATCATTGTAGTTTGTCATTCAGCTTTCCTCTGCCCTTTTTTGCAGCAATAAGCGGATAACTAGGTAAAATAACCATTCAGAAACCTTGGAAAGTAAAGGTAACATCTCCTAATAGCAGCCATATTAGGTTTGATTTTAGGAGGACTGTATCTTTAACACTGAGTTATAGGCCTAATGTTCCAATTTTTAATTAAATAGCCCACTAACAAGAAGAGGCAAGAAGTGTTCTGTGTAATGTTAAAACGGGGAGGTCCCCTCCTGAAGCAATGAAACAATACGCTTTAAAGTTAATATACTATAGAGGTTTTCACCTCAAAAACCACAGCTTTCTTCAAGAAGAGGAAGAGCAGAGCGAGTTAAGTAAAGCTGATCTCACTCCCACAAAGCTGCAACCTCTCTGATAAGGACAGGCCCCTTGTATATTCAGGCCTGGCCGAACGCCAACCCAAACCGCCTGACCTAAAGCCTACATCCGGCCAACTTCCACGGGATCGGGAGGAGAGCACTCAGGGGCATGTTTATATTAATATTAATATTCAGCGCTATCGTAATATATTATTCTTACAGAACTGCTGACAATCCACTTTACTGTAAAAATATACATAGCTACGCAACACTCATCGGGAACAGATGTGGTTTGGTGACTAAACTGTGATCACTTTGCTTCCCTGTGGCACAAAGGTATCTCTGTCAAACCATCACGTCACATGAGATAGCAATTCTATGCTCTAGAAGGAAAGGACTCCCCCTTAAAGGGACGCTAAACCACAAACCTGCAGTCAAATATTCCTCACATATGCAGAGATATGAAATGTTTGTCAGCTCTCAGCACTAGAGAGAAGTGAGATAAAGTGGTAACCGCCAGGGATTTTCCTGGACATTCAGTTGTAAACCCATTAAAGAACACTACAGCTGGGACTGGCTGATAACCGGAAACAACTGCTGACATTTAACGTACAGCTGATTCACATACAAACAGACTGATAATAATTAACAGGGAATTCCCATCTCAAAGTCATGGCATATTACTAGTACAGTGGTACTTAAGAGCATCTTGACTTAAGAGCTTTTTGAGATGAGAGCAGTTGCTTGATCCATTCTTTTTACTTTGAGTTAAGAGCGAATATTTGAGTTAAGAGTAAAGGAGAGCAGATGTACATTGCTAATCTATAGTCATCTGTGAATTTTAAACAAGTAATCTGCTCTACAAACCATCTGCCATTACAGCAACATTGTGTCAACCCCACCAAATGAAGGGAAGAAAAAAAGAAAAAAAAAAAAAAAAAAAGAATCTGAGAATTTAAGTTTAACGATCTCCTCTACTTTCATCTTCGTCTGGTGAATACACTTAATTACACCAATCTCTTACCTTCTCTTTTTTATACTGTATAAAGAATATTAATACAGTGCATGTTTGTTAATAAACATGTAAAAAAAATGGTCGTGGTTTTGGGATAAGTGGAACAGATTAATGACGTTTCAATTCATTTCCATGGGAAAATTTGCTTTGACATAAGAGCAATTTAAGAGCAAAGTCATAGAATGAATTAAACTCGTAACTCGAGGTACCCTGTGTGTGTGTGTGTATTTTATATATTAGTATATATATATATATTATATATAAAATTATATATATATATATGTTGTGGATGGGAAAACAAAGGCTATATATGTGTGATCCTTTGTGTCTCCATTTTAATGTATTGGTTTGTGTGTGCCACACACACATAATTTTATATATATATTATTTATATATATATATTATATAACAATCACTTGTGGTCAGTAATGGAAAGAAGAAAAAAAAAAAAAAAAAGAGGCTGAAGAGGGTTTATGCCCGACAATCAGTAAGTGATAGCCATAGCCATATGTATGTGGTTAAGTAACACAGATATAATATGCTATGATGCACAAAACTAATGGACCAAGGTCAGGACTAGGATAACATACAATACAATGTATGGCACCAATATAAGTAACAAGTAACATGCTAATGCCCATTATAGCAGCATGACAGGGAGACACAGGAGTAGGATTGTAGCACCAAACAGCTACCTAACGACTGTTGCCATCATCTTGTTTTTGCATCCAATTCGTGATTACCGTCAGGATAGCATAAAAATGTATCCGCACTAAAAACTGCAACAGGGCCATAGACTTAAATAGGGCAAATGTAGTCATAACTGGACTACATGCCCATTGCAGAAATGGTATACGTTCGCTAAATAGTGCAAATGCAGTCCAATTAGGACTAATTTTACCCTATAGAAGTCTATGGACTGGTCATGGTATCTGTAGGGATACGATATCCCAACGAATACCACGGAGCGAGAAAACATGGATATCATAGATTGCCAGGTTATTGGTGTTTTTTCAGTGGTTTAAAAATTTAAAGGGAATGTGTAATCAAAAATGACTTATCGTTTAACTCACGTTTTTATGTTAAACACATTTTTAAAAAAATTTTCAGTTAAATTTATTTTTAAATTTTCCATGTCACTTTAAATTTTTTTTTAATAATTCTTAAAATTTCCCGCGTTTTCACTTTGGCCACTAAGCCCAATAATAGTCTGACACTTCCTGCCCTATAAAAAATTTTCAGCAGTGTGTTCATTATTAACCAAGCAGGGTCAAACTGAAAGGAGACACCAGTGTGAATAGATAACACAGATCCACCAGTCACCAGAGGAGATGTCACAGCTCTCACCCTCCTCCCTGCAGAGTGAATTCTTCCTAGGTCACACCCGCACGACTAGAAAACCCCCTATTGAGTTATGGGACAGAAACAGTATTAAGACTATAAGGACTAGAGTATTAAGCTGTGCATGAAGCTGCTGTAAAGCATCTCTCTAACTGCTGTTAAAGCTGTGCAAACAAAGCCTAGTGGCCAAAGTGAAAACTGCAGGACTTAATTATTAAAAAATAATGAAATATATATGAAAAATTAAGAAATATAACCAAAAATGCTTAAAAAATGTGTTTAACATAAAAACGTGAGTTAAACAATAATTAAATTTTTGATGACACATTCCCTTTAAACTTGAGTAAAGTGTTTTTTCTTTTTGTCAGGATTTTTGGATGTGTACTTGGATTTCATTTGCCTTTTTCTTCTTTCTTTTGGGTACTGCAAATTTTTGGGGCATCTGTACAGCACTCCCTTTCTTTGTTATGGGGTTTCCTCCTTTTTTGTATATCCTAGCAATATGCCATGACTTGATTAAATGGAAATACCACATTATTTCTATAAAGTGAAACTGTGTTTTAACAACAACTTTACAGTCCCCTGAACATCCGCTCACATATTGCAGTAATAAAGGAGCAAAAAAACTCACACATAGGCACATAAACCATAAGCTCACGTGGGCAGGACACTCCCCAACTGCATCTTGCCCGTCTTTCCAGGTTTGTTTTGTGACCTATGTATTGCTATGTGTACTGCACCATGGTTTTATCTTATTCTGGGTCATTACCCAATTTTACACACTCATGAATGTCAAATCTGCCTCGTCATGCACAAATATGTGAGCAGGGAATTCAGAGAACAAACAAATCCATATGTTTATAGGTAAATTCTTCTTTATTGCTTTCTTGGTCATTAAAGTTGTTTTCCCATCAGGCTGTTTAACAGAGCCTGCTCTTCAAAGTAGCTTCAGGCTCCCACTTGTTCAGGCTATTGGTGGTTCTACAACAGTGATTGACATATCAGCTCTGCTATTCCTAGCTGAGCCTATTAGAGGGATATTGTTGATGGAGAGGTTTAAACAGCAGGGCACAAGGCTACAGAGCTCTAAAGGGTTAAAGTTTGTCAGTAAGAATCATAAACAAGCTCTTGCTGCTCACAGGAGAAAGTGATGTTACCATCCCATCTAGGGCTGTTATAGAGAGGGGTGGTCCCGAACATAGAAAAGCTTGTGAACACCAGTAGGAGATAAGAACTCAGGAGGTAAGAACTGCTCTAGTTCTGAAGAAAAGTAAATTCAAAACGCCAATATATTTCTTAATAATCTTTATTTACATTGGCCTACATGTTTAAAGGGGTTTGGCCAAGAAGTGAGTTCCTCACCTAACAGGCTGATACTCCCCTCTTGAGGCTTGAAAAAAAGGGGTGTTGTGTTTCTGTGTTTAAAAAAACAAGTACCTCCTTTGTGATATCATTGCACCACCTCCCATGCACATTCCTGATATTCAGTCTCTGTAGTTGAGTAAACATTGCTTGGCTAAGCCACAGCAGATAACTATATTGTGCACAGGAGAGAAGAGAAGATCTGAGCAGGCAGCGTTCTTTCATTTGTTCACAAACTGATGCAAGGGGGGCAGGACGGCTGAGCAGGGAGCGTCTGCATGATTACTCCGATAATTACATTACAACCAGTGGATTTGCTATACAAAAGACACGGGATCTTTTCTCCCCAGTCCCTTCAAAACTCCTTCATGTTCCCTGCCATCAGATAAGAAGTGCAAACAATGCAAGCGCGGCCAGATCAGCTCCTGGTCGTGTTTAATGTAAACTGTCAGGAAACTAAGGGCATGTAAGGAAGGCTGTAGATCTCACAGGCTTCACTTTTTTTAATTACATATATTTAGAAAAAGTGATTAAATACCCATTTTGGAGGATCCCACGTCAACATCAGATCTTGGCAAAACCCCTTTGAAGCTTATCAGTGTGATGCGAATACCCCTTTAAAAAGGCTCGAAGTGGATAGGAAAAGGTTCTTTCATGGATTTTTCCTGTACAACAATTGAGCCGTGTTGAAGTTCTCTGTAAAGCAAGTGGCTGGGAGTCCAGCCACACATGAGAAATACCTAAAGTCTGTTAGAGCAAGTGGTCGGTAAACTATGGAAGCTTCTTTGCAAAAGCAGGAGAGAAGAACTGATCTAACTCTGAAATGAAGCAAAATCAGAAAAGGATGTATTTGGTAATAATCCTTATTTACCTCCATGTGTAAAGCTAATAAATGTGGTGGGAATACCCCTCTAATTCACGTGGGCAAATTAATATCCCAATACTACATCTCTCATCAGTGAGGTCATAATTTATGATGAGATTACTACTATAATTCATAGATCTGCATAGTCGAACAGATTCCCATGCTTCACTGTGCTCTCTCCTTTACGATACACAACCTGACCTAGTCAGCTGGCTGCTCCTATTGCCTTGTGATTCATTCAGAACACAGGCATTTCTAACAAAGCGGCGGCAGATCAGCTCATGCTTAGCCGGAGCCAGAGCTTACAGCAGATGGGAAGGACTGAGTCACAAAACTGGAAAGAGCAGACTTGGCCAAGAACTGATAAGGCCGCGGCAGTGGCTGCAGCCCACGTCCTCCGGTGCACGCTCTGCAGTGTCACAAGCACACAGGGAAATCTCTGAGTAATCAGGACACAGCTCAATCAATCCAGGGCAATATCTGGGATTAACATGCAAGCACAGACCCATTGCATGCGGGAGCTTAAGCCTTATGACTGTGGATGGCAGCGTTATCAGGAAACTCACTTGCTGAACAGGGGTGTGATGCAGGATTCTGTGGACCCAGACCTGCAGTTCACAGAAATTATTATAGACAAATGGAAATTTCATCTCCAGCTAGCAAACTAGCAACGGTGAAGGGTTTACAATAATTCTGATTTAGGCCTCTCACCTTCCTAAAGCACCGCTGGTCTAAGCCTATGCATTACACAAACAGTCCACTGATTTCTATAAGATCAGTGTAATGCTTCATTTCCCCTGTGGTGGCGCTACTGGGGAGCTTAAAGGGGTTGTCTCCCCATGCTGTCTCACACAGCCACAAGCAGCTTTAGAGTCATGCTTCCTGTTATGGGTGGTTCTGTAGCTGTGATTAGAATATCAGTGCAATTAAAAGAGCTATGAATACGAAGCTGACATGAAAGCAGCAGATGTCATCTATGAGCCCTGAAGCTCTCTACTCTAAAGTAAACAAAAGTAATTGCTGTAGTTTGTTAGAGGTAACACACTATGTTCTCAAGCTGTGGCCTCCTGTGGGGATAATCTCCCCAAAAAAATGGGAATCTAGCAAGAGAACAAACAGTGACTTTTAAGGACGATATTTACTATTTTGCCATAGGCAAACTTAAACTCTATCAGTTCTCAATCTATAAAGCACTAGAAGGTAACTTTTATTATGTATAACACTTAACCTCTATACACACTATTTATAAACCTGATTTCTAACCTCTCAATTTGTCCCTTTCTAATTGTGAAGGAATAACTCCCTTTCTATTATCAAGTCTGGTGGAACACCACCTATTATATCAGCAGGGAAACCCTATACATACAGTGATTTACTAACTCCAATAAGGGATCCAAAACATCCTACTAATCCGATGGACATAAAACATATAAGGTTTCCTTGTGATACCCTCTGCAGTGAGTGACACTATAGAAAGAGGTGAGAAATCACAAATTAAAATGTCATGCCTGGCCTTCCCAGGTGATTTCTCACTTCTGTCTACAGTGTTACCCGCCACAGAGGGTCTCACAAGGAAACCTTATATGTTTTATACCCATCGGATTAAGGATGACTGCTAAAGTAGGATGTTTTGGATCCCTTATTGGAGTTAGTAAATCACTGTATATATAAGGTTCCTCTGTTAATAGGTGGTGTCCCACCAGACTTGATAATAGAAAAGGAGTTATTCCTTCACAATTAGAAAGGGATAAATTGAGATTAGAAATCAGGTTTTTAAATAGTGTGTATAGAGGTAAAGTGTTATACATAATAACCGTTACCTTTTAGTGCTTTATAGATTGAGAACTGATAGAGTTTAAGTTTTTCCCCATGGTAAAATAGTAAATATGTCCTGTGGTGTTTTCATCCTGTATTAGGTGTGTATGGAGGGTGGTGCTCCATTGGTTTTCTGCACTCCACCCCCCTTCAAGGGTTTTTTAAAACAGTGCAGTGTACATAGAAGCTGGTGCCTTCACACCCCGAGTATGGAGGTCTGAACAGTCCCAAGAGTGGTAACAAAAAAGTGTAGGACCCCCCTGCATTGAGGTCCCCTTTTTAAATTTCGGAGGTGGGCTTAAGCAGTTTTGATCAAAAATGTGAACAAAGAACCTCAAAAATGTATCATGTATCCTAGATAGCAGATATGTTTTTTCAAAAATTCTTATGTCCCCTTTGATAGTTTATTTAGTTGATCGTGTGTTACTGATATTGGAATGTGTATGTATGTTGCTGCCACACCAGTGTGCACCTATGCTCAATTTTTTCCAAAAAGGTTTTTTGGATGTGCAAAACCATATATTGTTCCCTGCTATCAGGTAAGACAAATATCAGATAGCGAGCAGGTTAGTAATCTAGGAAAACACTTCTGTGCACTTAGAGCAGATAAAATCTCTCTTATCTCCTCAACAAAGCAAAGTAAACAAAGCAATACATTTGGAAAAAGTCTGCATTTTATGTTGAAAGCTAATCTTTGTAGTGAGACAACCCCTTTAACATCTGTTACCAGACTGTACCAAAGAATACGACTGATTGCCTGGGGTCCCAGCAGGGGGCAACCTACCACCTGATTAACATTGAAGGCTCTTGTAACAAAAAAGGATTAGGTCACCCTAACCTTATAGGGGTAATCCACTAAAACTGAGGGTTCTCCAACCGTTTGTCATTAGGTGACAGATGAATCAAACAAGCTGCTAGAAAAGAGAAAGGAACCCATTTCTGAATTATTATTTTATGCCAGGAAAGTTATCGCTAATAAATGAATGTCTTCTGACCTTCCCTCCAAAGCTTATTGGTTTTATCATTCAAATAAAACTATACGAGTGGAAAGAATTTACTATATTAAACATAATACAGAAATATTCCAGAGACTGGAAAATATGGATTGACTAAATATTCTGAGGGCATGGGCGTAACTACAGCAGTAACAGCCACAGCCGCTGCTACGGAGCCCAGAGGTTGAGGGGTCCCACTCATGTGCAAAAAACTCTGTACCTTTTTTTTTTTGTAGGGAATGAAAAGTTAGTGGCCTCCTGTCATCTAGTCCTATTATGTGGGTTCTCCGATATATGGCGCCATTATTAGTACATAGAATTACTATTAATGATGCTGCTGTTTAAGTTTCCTGTTGGAGCTCCATATCTGTTTGCCAAGGAACTCTATGAATTTTAGTTACTCCCTATCTGGGAGCAATCTAGTAAAGGGGAAGGATGTTTTTTTTTCCCCCCTTTTCTCACTCTGTGCCACTTTGGTGATCGGGTGGATTGAAACAGTTAACATTTAATACAATAAAGTGAATTGCTGTAACATTTATGTGGAAATGCCAATAAAATGAGCACTGGAATTGTTCTACCAAATAAAAATTAAAAAGGTCAGGGTAACTTAAGTGCATAATGGCTTGGGTTTTTGTTGCTGAATCCACACTGTAAATCTGTAAAAAGAAGGGATTGGGGTTTTTCCTAAACCGCCTCACATGCCATGAGAAAGTAAATGCACAGAAGTTGGGGTATAATGTGGAAATGAAAAATTCATGGTATGCACGGTCTCAGATTTTCCCGACAACTACAGGCATTGAAATGTAACACAAAATGAACACCTCGGCTGCTCTATTTTATTAGTCTGAGGACCTTGTTAGACAATCCTAATCACCTCGGCCATGTCCTCATGAGTAAAGAGTCTCCTTACTAAACCAAAAAAGGCAACTATATCTCCAACAATGGTTCTACAGGCACATCTACATTATACTTTGCTGCAAACTTGTCATATTCATTTAATAGGTAAAGAGGACCTGTGACCATTATGGCTATTTTAGAAAATCCTTGTGTTCCCTGTGAAATAATTCTGGAGCCTCTTCTGTAACTCCGTTATTCCTTCTAGATATGTATCACTGAATCTGTCAGATAGGTGTTACCATGCCAGTTTTCAGAGAGGTGTGGCCCTACACACACGGACTATCAGTGCTGATTGGACAATGTCAGACTGTACAAGGATACCCCCCAAATGGTAACACCCAACTGACAGATTGGTGATATATTTCTAAGAGGAATAACAGGGGAACCCTACAACATAGAGATCTAGAAAACCGAATCTCTTTCCTTGGGGAGAGAACCATATAGGTATGTGAAGTTTTGAGATGGTCTTTTTGCCCTCCACTAAGAATCTGCATATCACAAGGCATTATGGGAAAGGAGCCGAGAAGCTCAAGCGCACTCTATTGGATGTAACAAATCCTCAAATTTGCTTCTGACTCACTGAATCTTTAAGAAGCAAAAGGAATATTAGCCAAGCCAGCATCACCCATCTGCATACAGCTATTTCGGGGTTTTGCCTCTCATCAGTGCAGAGCAGAGTGTATTGGCTGGCTGAATGGGAGGCAATGAGTGGCTCAGAAAGGAAAATATCACTCCTTGGGGAGAGCACCCACTACATTACCATGGGGAGATCTAGTGAAAGATGCTCCTGAACTGTTACTTCACAGGGAACACAAGTATTTACTAAAACAAAAATGATATCTGTAATGGCCACAGATCCCCTGCAGGGGAACTACATGAATGATGTACAGGAACAAAGCATGTAATGAATGTTCTGATTGCTGGCATAAGCACTACGTTAGCGAAGGTTGATGCTTCTGTATGGCAGGCCCTGGGCTGGTTGCTGTGGTTTGTCAGAACAAAGGGCACTTTGAGGTGAGTTTGAGTAAAATGCTACAGTCAGCACGTTCACTTCAACTGTTTATTAGCAAGCTGCAACAAGCTGTACACGCCTGCAATGGCTGCAGTGCATGACCATACTCCCAATCTGTACTGAAGTGCTAGGAGGGTTCCTAGTTCAGAAAATGGCTCTTAGCAATGATATCACCAATTAGCCATAACACACCACTCATGCCACCAAAATAGCTCTGACCTGTTATGGCATGGACTCCAAGAGACTTCTGGAAGTAATCAAGTAGTAGGATATACAGCACCTGAGGGTGCAAAGGCAGTATGTGCTCCACGATCATTTAAGTCAAGAAAATACCAGCACCGTCTCTTCAAATAAAAAATCCAGCTTTATTTCAAGAAAATATAAAAAATGTATAACATGCCTGTAATCATAATCAAAGTTACAGCCCATCAGAGTAGGGCAAAGAAACAGCCAACGCGTTTCAGACTACGCTAGTCCTTAATTAAAGGGGTTTTGCCACGATGTAATGTTGACATGGGATCCTCCAAAATGGGTATTTAATCACTTTTTTAAATATATGTGATTAAAAATATTGCAGCCTGAGAGAACTACAGGCTGCCTTACCAGCCCTTAGTTACTTAAAAGCTTCTATTAGATACGACCTGACAAGAGCTGCTGGCCGGGCTTGCTCAGAGCACACTTCTTATCTGATGAGAAGGAGCTGAAGAAGCTTTCAAGGCACCAGGTAGAAATAGGTTGTCTTTTGTATACAGAATCCACTAGTTGTAGTGTGATTATCTGAGTAGATCCCTGCTTTATCTGATGACAGGGAACATGAAGAAGCTTTCAAGCTGCTGTGGAGAAAGCTCTTGTCTTTTGTATACAGAATCCACTAGTTGTAGTTTGATTATTTGAGTGAACATTTCACACGATCCCTTATGCATGGCACTGTGCTCTGGCTGTGTCTCTTGCTCTCTCAGCTCAGCGTGGCTTTGTTTACATTTGCTTCTTAGCAGATAAGACACGTCCTGGCAAAACCCCTTTAAGGACTAGCAGAGTCTGAAACGCGTTGGATATTTCATCGCCCTACTCTGTTTATTGTCCGTAACTTCATTTATGATTATAGGCATGTTATAGGTTTTTAATATTTTCTCGGAATGAACCTGGATTTTTTATTTGAAGACAAGGTGCTGGCATTTTCTTGGACTTAAATTATCATAGACCTCTGGAAGTGTTCTTTGGAATCTGGCAAAATTAAAGGGGTTGTCTCACTAAAGACATTGATGGCATATTGCTAGGATATGCCATCAATGACCGATAGGTGCGGGTCCCAAAGTTAGAACCCAGACCTATCTTCGTAACGAGCCCCGAAACCTCTCCGTTTTGAGAGTGCCAACGAGTTCAATAGGAGAATCCTGACCACCTCTCCATTCAAAACAAAGCTGTTTCTGGGTTTGTTATGGAAATAGGTGTGGATCCCAAAAAAGGTGGGACCAGGACCAGACATTATAGGCATAGCCAACCAATATGCTATCAATGTCTGTAGTGAGACAACCCATTTAAACCCTAAGGCCTCGTTCACACGGCTTATTCTGCCGCGGATTGGCGCCGTACTGCGCGCCGGATTTGCGCTGCAGTACGGCGCCAATCCGCGGCAGCAATTACGGTAATCCACTGCTCTCATACAGAAAAGTGGAATCCGTCGCTCCTCCCCGCTCGGCGAACCCGCCGCGGGGGGAGAATGTGACATGCAAATTATTTCCGGGGTGTATGCGCCGTAGATAATGCTTTTTCTTTGGGGCCGGGAGCGGCGCCCCCGCCGCGCTCCGCCCCCACCCCCGTCCCGCCCCTTATTCACGGCGGATTTGTGAGCTCAATACGGCTCACAAATCCGTCGGGAATAAGCCGTGTGAACACGGCCTTAAAGTACACTTTATCCTGCTGATAGAGGCCACTGCCATTGGGATTTACAACTGCCATGAAGTACAGTGGTCTCGTTATCCCAGTTTGGCCCTTACTGGGGCAATCCTTGCACTTGCCCTGTTTTCACATCAACTTTACAAACGAACCATTCCCTTGCTGCCTAATATATTGCCCCTCATACTGGTTGCCACTGTCGCAAGATAAATTTGTTCACAGAATTATGAAGGGACCTTAATTAAAGCAGTTGTCTCACTACATTGATTCATCTTACCTCAGTCCGGTTTTCTTAGTTTCATCTTGAATTCAAGGGCATGTGTACTGGCTTCTACTAGGCTGCAGTAGAAGCCAGGTCTGCAGCTATAGCAACCAGTGCTGACAGCCTATCATGAGAGATTGAACTGGTCTGTCGCTATAGCGACCTGAGGAGCTGATGCAGCCCATACAAGAGGGGATATCTAGGAATCGGTAGGACACTGTTAATGGACACATATTGCAAACTGATTTGGTTTTGCACGACCTTTAACATAAAAAGCAATCCCTGTAGTGAGACAACCCCTTTAAGCCTGGAGACGGATTTATAAATTGTGGTTCGGGCTTAAAAACACAAATTTATTTTTCAACCAAATGTTCATAGAATCAGTATTCTATTCTACACAGATCAACAGAGTAGTAAGAGACTCAGGGGTTGTTTCTATTCACTGAGTACAAGCAGAAATTTTGAAAAAAATATGCGAGTTTGACTTAAACAAGACTGGACAGCAAATTTAAATGGAATGTTTTACCATTTTTTTCCTTTTACTAAGTAGCACAAAATACTGATATATTCTCTTGTTCTTAGAAGTTTTTATTTTCCAGTTGTAGATTTTTTTTAATTCTGTTTCTTTATCCGATTATGGTAGGAAGCCATCTTGCTTTTAACAGCATTTAGAGAGATACTTTACAGCAGCTTCATGGACGCAGAAGCCTGTGGACTGGATCAGTCCCTTTGACTTCTATAGGAG
This sequence comes from Phyllomedusa bahiana, assembly GCA_025379985.1. Taxonomy (NCBI): domain Eukaryota; kingdom Metazoa; phylum Chordata; class Amphibia; order Anura; family Hylidae; genus Phyllomedusa; species Phyllomedusa bahiana. The sequence goes on from JAODAL010000034.1 coordinate 234,863, forward strand.
CCTGTAAACATGGACATTGGAGCCTGTAAACAGGATCAGACCCATTGACTTCTTTAGGAGAGTTTTCTAGGCATGCTCTGTGACCTGGCAAGAAGTCAGTGTGCAGGGAGGTGTCACCTTTCATTGTAATCCTGCCTGTGCCGATAGGGAGAAGAAGTAATGTCTAAAGAACAGGAAGTCTCAGACTATTATTATGCCACTTAGTGGCCAAAGTAAAAGATATGTGTTTAACATAAAAACATGAGATAAACATTAGGTAATTTTCTGATGATTCATTCCTTTAAGAATTTTTTGGTTCTGGGTTTTTTTTTTGTTTTTTTTTTTTACATTTTCTAGATCACTATCAATATTTAAAAAAAATCCTGAAATCCTACAGTTTTCATTTTGACCACTATGCCTAACAATAGGCTGACATTTCCTGTGACACTTTCAGCAGTCTCCTCATTATCAGCACAGGCAGGATTACACTGAGAAGTGACACCAATGTGCATAGATAACACAGGATCCACCAGTCACAATAGGAGAAAGTCACAGCTTCTCCTTTCTCCCTCCCTGCACACCGACTTCTTCCCAGGTCACTTAGCATGCCTAGAAAACTCTCCTAGAAGTCAATGTGACTGATCCTGTTCACAAGCTTCTGCGTCCATGAAGGTGCTGTAAAGCATCTCGCGAAATGCTGTTAAAAGCAGCTCAGACAGGACGGTTGCCCCCATAATCATATACAGATAACAAAATTCATAAAATCGACAATTAGAAATTGAAAACTGCTAAGAAGAAAATTATATGTATCAGTATCTTATTTTAATTTGTTAAAAAAAATAAAAAATTGATCGATTCCCTTTAAATTTGCTCTTTCAATATCTTCATTGAAGTGTTGAACATTTCTATAAATAAAAATAATTTTTTTTCATTACAATAATTATGAACAATTTGAGGTTTAAACCGGAAAACCATTAACTTACCCATGTTACTGTGTGCAGGGGACATGGAATTTGGAGACAGGCTTGGTGACCCTAAAACAATAAAATAATAGTTAATACCAATATATTTTCAGTAACATGTTACTTGTACCATATGTGTGTGATGGGCCATACAGGATTAATACTGGAGTCATACCAATATCTTTTTACTAACATGTCATCTATTCCAAGGTTATGTGATGGGTCATACAGGATTAATACTGAAGTAATATCAGTACCTTTTAACTAACATGTCTCCTTTACCATGCCTCCTGGTATTAATCCTGTATGGCCTATGACATAAGCATGGTAAAGGAGACACGTTACTGAAAAGATAATGGTATTAATTCTGTATGGTCCATGACATATCTTTTCACTACCATGTTTCCTTTACCATGCTTATGTCATGGGCCATACAGGATTAAGACTGGCTGCACAATCACACGAATGTTGCAGTAGAGCGGTTGATAGTCCGGTCAATGTACCCCTATGCATGTCTTACCAGAGTCTATGCTGTGGTTCATCTGATCACTAGTTTCTCCATCTTCGCTCAGGTAACCAGGAGGTGGAGTTTCTAAACAGAAATAAGTAACGTTATTCCCATTTATCCACTGTACAGTATAAATGCACAAGCACATGTAACGTTAACCATAAGAGCAAACTGTACTTAATCTACACTTGCATTCTATATATTCACTTTCCCATCCACCTTCATTTACTAATGTTACTGGCACAGGGTAAAACGAAACACTGGCGCAGATTTATCAATACTGTGTAAGGGTATGTTCACACCGCGTATTGCGGGCGTATTTCGGCATGTACTGTGCACGCCGTCATACGCCTGTTATTTCAAAATACACGGTAGCTAGTGCGTAGTTCTGAAGAGCTCCCACTGACATTCATGAAAGCTATGGAATTACTGTATTTACAGGGCGTTATTCGGGCGTATTGCAGTGCAATTACACACTGAATTACGCCCCGCAAATACGCCGTGCGAACATACCCTAACACTATTGACTACAAGACAGTCTTAAAATGCGCCACAATTTTCATACATTTGATAAATCTGTCACATGTTACAACTGTCTAGACAACCTTTTATAAGTTGGCCAAACTTTAGACATTTTTTATCTTAGCACATTATGGCACACACTAAGGCTATGTTCACACGGCTGATTCACGCCGTATTTGCGGGACGGATTTCGGCCACAATTACGGCGTGTGCACAGAGGCGTGGACAGGGGGGCCGGCAGCTCGTCGGGTCCATAGACTTTCATTATCCACGGCGCGTATCCCGCCGGGATAATGTACATGTCACTTCCTCCCCGCTAGCCGTATTTTGCGAGCAGGGACAGGAGACGGGATCCATAATTTTCTATGAGAACTGTAAATTACCGTAATGACAGGGACGGATTTCAGCCGTATTTGAGCGCAGTACGGCGCGCAATACGGACTGAAATCCGTCCCAAAATCAGCCGTGTGAACATAGCCTAAGCCATGCCCACTTTTACCAAGGACACTCCTTTTACCAAGGACATGCCCCTTTATTAGATGAGGCGCAGAAACGTCTAAAAATGGTCGAAAACACAGAATAGATGTGGTGTAAAACATATACGCCAATATTTTTGAAGCAAATTGTGCCAGAATTCTTGAACCACTGTCCTGATAAATGTGCCAAATTTTGTGCACACCGCCTTAGGCTATGTTCACATGGCGGATATTTCAGTCTGAAATGTACTACAATGCCATGAACTGTGGTGTGGATTCTCACTGGAAATAATAGGGTTCACATTCCATATCAACTCCAAAGTGAAAACTGCATAGAAAAAACTCAGCATAACTAAGACCTCAGGCTCTTTCCACAACATGCTAGGTTATACATTGGAGGTATACATTTGGAGTGTACCCCTATGTATAGCCATGAAGTGGCATTTGTCAGTCACTGGTTACAATGATGAAAACAAAATGTATGTTCTACAGTGGCCCACTCTATGGGAAAGTGCAATCTGCTGTGCTTTCATATATACCGTAGTTAAAAAACCACCACTTTAACACTTTAGCAAAATGGGCTGAACTAGACGGACATATGTCTTTTTTCGGCCTGAAAAACCATGTAACCTTGCCCATCACCTGGATGGAGTCCAGAAGGATGTTCTTTAGGTCTCAAGCAGACCATGTTCACACATTACATATAAATGGCGTCTCTGAGCAGTTTGTGCCACTGGATTATATACTTTAAGGAGTTTTTCCAACTCGGAAAATCCTTTCTGAGGCCAGCTTACAGCCTCAGACACAGAGACATGGCCACGCTTGCACTGCTTTCACCTAATCAAGTCTATAGGAGATCCAAATATACCCCAACCCACTGGCTTGGCTATATTCGGAACTCCCATGGAAATGAGCCCATCTCCCATTTTCTGAGACCGACACGTAGCAAATGGCTAACTGGTTTCAGAAAGGATTTTACGAGTTGGCAAAACTGATGAGATCAACGAGTTTTAGGATAATTTACATCCTGGACCTCACTCACATAGAATGTGGGGTTGGGAGAGATACTTATTAACTTGTGTTGGTCCATGTAAGTCTGGGATATGTTCTATTCACTTGAGAAGTTTCAGATATCGACTGTTTTTGGTTTGTTTTTTAAAACATGTTAACTTTTCTCCCCAAAAAATTATTTCTGTGACTGAATGAGTGAACTACACACACACACACATTATAAAATGAGCCAGTAACATTTTCAATTCATGATATTCAATGTAAGTGCATGAAAACATAAAAAACTGTGTGGCAAGTAGACAATAAAACAAAAGGTGGCACAAGACGGAGCAGAATGCGGCATATGTCCTTACCTGGAATGTAGCTGGATATGGGCTCAATGCCTGCGGGGAAGTTGGTATTTTCTGGGATGGAATGACTATAGTCATCGAGAGGAGGGAATTCTGTAGGAATCTCTGTGTTTCTTGGGACTAGCACAGGAGGCAGAACTGTGGCAAAAAAAAAAAAGGACAACATTGGTGGTTGTGGAATGATTCCTATGGATACACCACTATCCGTTTTTGGAGTTTGTGAGGGAAGTGCTAGCCTACCAACACCATCCGACACGGATGTACCTTTTAGGGTATGTTCAGACGAACATAGTGCCTATCCGTCGTGTCCCTCTGAAGCGGTCCCCAGTGTATAATCGCTGAGAAGAACTGACATGTCATTTCTTTCCCCGGCACTTATTCTGCGCTGGGGGAAAGAGCAGGTAATCATAGCTCTCAATGACCGCTATGAACTACCGTAATGTCGGCCCGGACTTCAAGAATACTGAAGCGTAATTATGTGCCGAAGTACGGGCCGAGAATACGTTGTGTGAACAAACCCTTACAATTTACAATACTAAAACACGGAGCGCCAGGAAGAAGTGACATGTCAAATGTGTTCCCCACCACATATATAACATGTGAGAAATATGGCAGGTAATCATAGCTCTGAATGAGAGCTATGAATTAACGTAATTGTGCGGACTGTTTTGGGCATATTGCAGCCCCGCAATAAAGCCGTGTGAACATTCCCCAACAGTAATTTTAGAATACAAACCGTTAAGGTTACTACACATGATGAGTTTATAACAAATACTTGTATGGCTTCAAAAAGCATGCCTAGAAAATAAAATAAAAAAAGTAAAGTAGCCATGCTGTCTTAAAAGAAAGCTCTTTTCTCCCTCACATAGATTGTAACAAAATGTATCATGCGATTATTTCACTAGCCACTTCATAGTTTAGGTCTATAGCAAAAGTCATAGAAACCAGCTAGAAATTCCTGGCCCTGGTTTACAGGGGACCCAATTTATCTCCCAGTGTAGGACTCTTGGCATAGGGCCTGGATTTTTATACACTTCAAAGGATGCACAGATGTAGGTCTGTATCTCCAACCTGAACATCCTCCATCACATTCGAAAGATTCAATTAAAGGATACATACAATTAGGGATTCCTGGTTCTCCTCTGTTATCCTTTAGGAGCCATCTACATGGCACAGGACAAATACCAGTCGCAATCCCTACCAGTATTTGCGATGCTTAAAGAGTACCTATCATCTTCAGACAAACCTCATGAATTAACAAAAGACTAAAATACAAACACTTTCTCAAATATGCTTCATTAGGAAAACCAAACCATTTCACCTGTATTTCAGTTTTTAAAAAAGCGCTGGCCCTTTAAGACAGCTCTGAAGTCAAGCCAAGTCCACACATGACAGCTTGATGGATGACAATTGTAAGTTCCTGAGCTGGAAGAGTCCACAGTACAGGGGGGAGTCTAAGTCTACATCATGTGCACATCAGCAGCAGTTACAGATGCCTGTGTGCTATGGAGGAGGAGGCTGAAGAATCAGGTAACCTGTCGCACTGTTTCCTAAGGCCATGGTCACACGGCACGGGTTTTAGGCCGGTTTTTCAGCTGGTTTGTGGTTTTTCAGACCGCCTGAAAAACCGGCCGAAAATGAGCACAATGGTGCTCTATGGAAAACCTGTGCAGCACTCCCCACTGCACGGGTTTTCCGCCCGGCGGATTTGTCGCCGGCGGCAAAACATTGAATATGCACAATCTTCCGTCCGGTTTCCGGACGGAAGATGTGCTGCTCAATGGTAGGGGGGAGGGCTGTTCTCCGCTCATCGCAGAGAAAAGCCGTCCCCCCCCGCGGCCGTGGGGACGGCCGCAAAACCGGACAAATACCGGCCGGCAAACCAGACGGTATTTGTCCTGTGCCGTGTGAACGCGCCCTAAGGCTCTGTCTACACTGCACAGAAAAAAATGAATGTAATCATCTCCCATAGACTATTGTAAAACCCTCCTGCTGTCTACACTGAGCTTCTTTTTTCTGTTCTTTTTTTTACTGGTCGTCTTTTGAAACATGTTCTAAAAAAAACGCCAGAGCCGGGCAGAAAATTTACTACAGGAGTCTATGGAAAGCGCCGGACGTCTTTTGGCGCGTTTTTTGCCGCAATCTTTCAATGAAAACCCTCCCAGGAGACCCAAGTCCCACCTATAGTGGGTGTTAATAAAGGTTATACCTTATCAAATTTGCATACAAGTGTCCGATGTGTCCTTGTTTGTACCGTTAGTAATAAAATGATCACGCTTTGGTCGCTAACGATTTTTGCGCAATTCATATTTTTTTAGCTAAAAATAAGTTGGTTTTTTTTTTTGTTTTGTTTTTGTTTTTACAGATTTTGACGCTAAAATCCTTTTCTTAACATATTTTGCCGCTAATAAAGTTCTCGCTAAAAATACGTTTTTGTACGGATTTTTGCGCCAGAATAAGTTTTTTTTTTACGGATTTTGGCGCTAAAATCCTTTTCTTAACATATTCTGCCGCTAATAAAGTTCTCTCGCTTCTGACGCTAAAAATATGTTTTTTCATGGATTTTAGCTCTTCTAAAGTTATCTTCCTTTTGTAGCTAAAAATAATTTTTTTCACGTATTGTGTAGCTAAAAATACTTTTTTTTACGGATTTTGCTGCTAAAATACTTTTTTTTTATTTTTTTTTTTTTAAACAGATTTTGGCTCTTCTAAAGTTATCTTGCTTTTGTTGCCAAAAATGTTTTTTGATGTATTTTGTTGCTAAAAATAAGGGGTTTCTTTACGGGTTCTGGCGCTAAAATAGTTTTTTTTTTACGGATTTTAGCGCTATGGTATTATTTTTACGGATTTTGGCACGAGTCCATTTTTTTACGGATTTTGGCGCTAAAATCATTAAAAAAATATTTTTTTTTGCTGCAAAAGCGAAATAAGTGTGTCAGCCGCAAAATCCGTAAAAATGTATTTTAGCGCCAAAATCTGTATTTTTACGGTTTTTGGCGCTATTAAAGTTATCTTGCTTTTGTCGCTAAAAATCCTTTTTTCTTACAGATTTTGGAGATAAATTTATGGGCACCAAAATCCATAAAAACCCACAAAAACCATAAAAAATTATTTTTAGCAACCAAAGTGAGATAACTTTAATAGCGCCAAAATCTGTAAAATGACTACAAGATTACATATAAATGCAATAATGTGCTTTCCATCCTCTTTTGTTGGGCGGAGTAACATCCAATAGCTTAATTCATGCGTACATTGAAATCCAGAAGACAAGCAAAAAACGCAAATTGCCGCAATAAACGGCCGTTTTTTCAGCTGCTTTTGACAGGCAGTGGACAGAAAACTCAGGTTTTTAGTATTTGGCTTTCAGTTCATTTTTTGTCCACTGCAGTGTAGACATAGCCTTAGTGTGCTGTGCCTGCTGTACTGTATGTAGTGAAAGACTCAGCTCCCCCTGTACTGTTGGTATCTCCCAACAGATTGATAAGGATCTCCTGAGTTACAAAGTGAAAGTAAACCTGTTCCCCTTTAAAACTGAGGTAAAACGTCTGAATTGCTAATGACATGTATTTGAGCAAGCGCTCCCCCTTCGTGCCGACATGTTCCGCCTGAAAACCGAGCCGAAGAATGAATATGTTCAATGTTTTTCGGACCACCGGCCGTCTAAAAAAAACGTCCGCAGGAAAATCCCTTTCAGTCACACACGTCACTTCGGCTACGTCTACGGGTCGGACTGTGATCATGATCCGACCAGTATTTTACACTCTGTTTTCGCTTCTGGTGCAGTTTTTGTTGCGGATTTTTGCCACGGTTTTCGGACTTCATGCGCCCCGTTCAATGGAACAGTACTTCTCCAAACCGATTATTTTGGAATCCAACCTCAGAAAATCCAAGCTGTGTAGACTACAGCTCGTATTTCCTATTGAGGTCTAAGGGGATGATTTACAGTCGGATTTTGCGGATTTTAAATAAGTACCGAATCCTCTTAAAAATCTGACCGTAAATCACTACCGTGTAGACATAGCCTAAGTGTGTACATAACGGATATATTAATGTCTAAACATCATTACTGTGCACACTGCTATACACCTGCAATACGCCTGTTTCAGAAGTACGTGCTGCCCAGCGCTCCCACTGACATTCTCAATGAGAGTTATGAATTACCGCATTTTCAGGGTGTACTTCGGGCGTGTTGCAGCGCAGTGTGCAAATACGCTGTGTGAACATACACTTACAGATAAAAACAACAAAACAATCATGACATTGACAGCAGTGTATGTTCATCTACCTGGAGTCTCCACTCTTTGATAATGATATGGATTTACACACACTTCATCCTTCTTCATGTTGAAAGCGTATTCACACAATTCCATCGCCCGGAGCTCGTGATGACTGTGCAGGTCAGGCCACCTCCAGAGGCGGCAGTATATGACGTGAGGCAAACCTTTTCGATGGGACACTTGCAGCCTACCATCCAGAGACCTGTAAAGAGAATCCATAGGCTCTAGTCATCATTGCTCTGCACCACATGAGTCTATAGTTCTAAACAAATGCTAGCACTGGAAAACAGGGTTCACTCCTCAGGCAAAGATGGACTTTCTAAGAAGAGAAATTTCATGCCCTGTCAAAGTTTTACTGTGAATATTTGCATTCAGAAAATAGAGATGCACAATTCATATATTTGGACTGTTGCCAACAAGAAAAAAAAAAAAACAGCAAGTAGGCCATTTTATGCTCTGCATGCATCGAAGCACAGCCAGGATGAAGGCACACGTGATCTCTTTCAATAAACTTGCCTACAGGTGACCCTTTGTATTATTAATTATTTAGTGATATTGTAGTTTTCTATGTATTTTGAATTCTCTTTAGCATCATGATCACAGATTAGGGTCTTTCAAAGGGTGAAGGTGGAACCACACATGTAAGGGCATGTTCCCACGGCAGTGGACAAATACCGGCCAGCAGTGGGGACTGCTGCACGGGTTTTCCATAGAGCACAATTGTGCTCATTTTCACCCGGTTTTTCTGGCGGTCTGAAAAACCGCAAACCGGCTGAAAACCGTCCGAAAACCGTGACGTAGGGACATGCCCTAAGGTTGTTGCAGCATTTTGCCTAGAGTTTCTAAATCGTACTGAAACCGTAGTGGATCTTTACATAACCTACTGGCTCAACATTTAAGAAGATTTACTGCCAATTGTGCAGCTACCACCATCAAAACACAATGGGCCTCATTTATGAAAACTGCCTAAGGGCATGTTCACACGACATTTTTGGATCCGTGTTGGAGCTGAAAATCGCAACCAAAAAAGCAGTGTCAATCGGATCCAACACGTAGCTGCGCGTTTGGATGCGTGTTGGATGCAGCAGGATCGCACCCTATAGTTTATTATAGGGCTATTGCTGCGTCTGTCGGACCAATAATTGACGTGTCAATTCTTGAGACGGATCCTAAAGAAACAATGAGACACTCGTCTGAACGCCGATAGGTGTTTTACATTGCGAGCAGTGTAAAATCACACTGCTCACTGTTAGATGAGTGTTTGGATCCGTCTAGATGGACCCAAACACGCATCCAAGAACATATGTTCACACAGACAGAACACGCCGCAGACAGAACACGCCGTGTGAACATACACTTAGCATAAGTTTGTCCTTGTTGCCAAGAGCAACCAGAGTGCAGCTTTCATTTTTCTGGAGCAATTAGAGAAATGAAAGCTAAGCCGTGATTGGTTGCTATGGGCAACAAAGATAGGCTTGCACTTAGACAATTTTCATAAATGAGGCTGTCTGGGCCTCAGTTATCAAAACTGTCTAAATAGTGAAACTGCCTTTGTTACCCATAGCAACCAGAGCTCAGCTTTCATTTCTTATGCTACTCTGGAGAAATAAAAGCGGAGCTGTGATTGGTTGCTATGGGCAACAAAGACAGTCTTCCTGTTCGTTTTGATAAATGTGGCCCCATGAACACAAAAAACCCCATGCAGATAACGTGTGGATGATTTAGGTTTACACGTGGCAGATCTGCAGTAGATCTTGTTGCGGGTTTGTGAATTTATTGCAGATTTTACGGCAGATTTTTTACATGGACTTGAATAGGACAAGGCAAAATCTGCACTGAAGTCTGCAGATAAACATGCAGACTTTGCCTTCTCCCATTGAAGTTAATGTAGAAAAATCCTGGCATGCAGACTTTGCCTTTCCCCATTGACGTTAAAGAGAACCTGTCACCTAGTTTATGCCCCCCTTGCTGAGGGCAGCACAACCTAGTGACAGACCTGCTGTTTCCAGCGCTGTGTTCCTTATTCTGTAAGATGCTGTAGTTTTAGAGCATTTAGTGCTCAAACCTGCAGTTTTCAGCCAGAAAAGAGTCAGAGTCATTTAAAACCCAACCCACCCAAGGATAGCCCCGCCCACCTCAACTGATAAACCTATTACTTTGAATAGGTAGAAACATAAATAACTGCCAGTGGGTGGGGCTAGCTGACAGTTATTCACGTTTCTACCTATTCAAAGTAATAGGTTTATCAGTTGAGGTGGGCGGGGCTAGCCTCAGGTGGGCGAGGTTTTAAATAACTTTTCTGGCTGAAAACTGCAGATTTGAGCATTAAATACTCAAACTCCAGCATCTTACAGAATAAGGGACACAGCACTGGAAACAGTAGGTCTGACACTAGCTTGTGCTGCCCTCAGCAAGGGGGGCAGAAACTATGTGACCGGTTCCCTTAATGTAGAAGAATCCAAAGGTGAATGCATGGGGAATAGACTGCTACGGGTTTACCTCACAAATTTAGGAACAGAAAATCCACAGCAAATTACAGTACCAGCCGTGTGGATTGGATTGCACAAATTCCATACTCGCCTCGTGCAAAATTCTCCGTGTGGAAATTAACCTGTGCTGAGGATAAATCCACAGCAAGTCAATTTCTATTGCAGATTTACTGTAGATCCTACTCCGTAAAATAGTGTGGGGTGAAAACTGCACGATCTGTTGCATATTTTTATATGCAGATTAACTGCGGAAATTTTCCGCAACAAATCCCTCCCGTGTGCATTTGCCCTAAAATTCTACCTTGTAAATCAGTTACCAAACAGAAAATTTTTGCCCAGTTTGTAAAATCCCATCTACACAGCCAATACTGAAAACTGCTGCGGATGTTCCTGAGCAAATCCGCTCAGAAAGTCTGCAGCAAATCCGTCCCGTGTACATTCACGATAAATCTGCAAATAGTCCGCAGCAGATCTGATGAGGTGAACATACCCTTACACCCATGCAGTAGTAACGGGATCATCTGACATTACAATCTGTGCGGTTACAACAATGATACAGTTCTCTGAAGAGAAAGGAGGTGCCTCATACGAGGAAGGAGTAACTGTTTTGTTGGCCTGCGTCTGGTTTCAAACGTGCTGCACTTACAAAACCCAGGGAGGGCTCAAGGGTGACGAATCTATATATAAATCAGCAGGATTTAGCGCACACATACAGGATGTGAGACAGGTCACAAGGCTGAGAAAGAAGGTCTGGCCGGATAAGATAAAATAGAGATAAGAAGCCAGGAGGACCAGTCATGGCAATGCCATCTGTAGATGCTTAACCCTACGTGCTGGACCGTGCACCACATTTATACCAAGGCGGAGAATAATTCAGTTTACTGAAGACTATGGATCTATGATGAACAACACAATCTGCCGATTACAGATACCATTCACGTATGCTAAATCAGCTAGGTGTCACACCACAGGTCTGCTAGGTTTGTGTGGTCACCATAAGTCAATAAAACCAAGCACTCTATGAAGGTCACACAACAATATATTTCACAATTGAAAAGTTATTCTCACCACACTGACTAGCCTCAAACATGTAGGCCAATGGAAATCAAGACTATTACCACATACATTACTGTTCTGATTGTGCTTCCTTTCATAGCTAAAGCAGGTCTTCTCTCTTGCTTTTTTACACAATCTTCTCTAGGTTACCGACCCCCTCTCTCTACTCTAGCAGCCCTGCGGGGATGGTGACATCACTACCTGCTGTGTCTCATCAGCAACACAGAAGCTTGTTCATCTATCTTACTGACAAATGTTATCCCCTTAGAGCCCTATAGCCTGCTGTTTAAATCCCTGCATCACCAATGTCCGTCTAACAGACTCAGCTAGGAGTAGCTGAAATGTCAATCTGCTGTAGAACCACCCACAGCCTAAATAGGAAGTAAGAGACCAAAGTTGGCTGTGAAAATCGGGCTTTTTGAAACAGCAGAGTAAGAGTAAGGGTATGTTCACACGATGTACTGCAGCGTGTACAGTATGCGCCGTAGTACATCGTGTCTTTCGGGAGCTCGCGCGTACTCTACGAGAACTATGGATTACCGTAATTTCGGCACGTATAAGAGCGCAAATACGCGGCGAAATGCGTGCCAAAATTACCCTATGTGAACATAGCCTAAGACTTTCTTTCTTGCTCATAGCAATTAGAGATCCGACTGGTTGCTATGGGCAACAAAGAAACTCTTAGGTTATGTTCACACGGCTTAAAATGTGACGTATCTCGCCCTGTATTTTGTGCTGTACTGCGTGAAATACGGGGTGAGATACGTCCTAGTCATTACGGTAATCCACAGTTCTCATAGAGAACTATGGATTCTGTCTTCTCTCTCCACTCGTGAAGTACGGCAAGCGGGGAGAAAGTGACATGTCAATTATTCACAGCGTATACGCGCCGTGGGTGATGAATGTCTATGGGGCCGGCGGGCTGCCGGCAGCCCCGCCCCCGAATACACGGCGTAATTGCGGGGCGAAATATGTCCTGCAATTACACCGTGTGAATATAGCCTTAGACCTAGACAGTCTTCATACATGTGGCCCCAAGTCTTCCCCTATTCTTTTACCCTCTACTACAGGCATGAACAACATATGGCCAAACAAAGGATTTCTCGTGGCCTGCAACAACCTGTGAAGGACCAGGGCTCGAACAGGGTAGCCCTGGACGTTTTCAGCCCGTATATTGGGCCAAGTTGTGCAGGTCTCTTATACTGGCTTGGTCATGCCCTGCTGGCTCAATGTCTGCACAGAATGGTAATCTGCAGTAAATGGGAACCTATAGGATAAACTAGGGGTAGGTGGATTCAAAATACTGAATCCTCCGAAAATCTGACCATAAAGCTATGCCGTGTAGACAAAGCGTAAATGATCAACTTTATGATGTTAGAGGCATGATTGTCAACAACTTTATGGACTTTTTCCTGAAGAACTGTGAACCAAAACTGCATTACAATAAAATCTCAGGATCAATAAAAGATATGAAGAGCAGAGTATTGACAAAAAATGTTTTTTATATTTATTTCTAAAACTGCAAAAATACTAAAGGAACTCCCAAACAAGGTGATAAGACATGACTCGTATAACATATCCAGACCTTAGAAAAGTACACTGGACCTTTACAGAAAGCAAAGGTTTTGACTCCTAGACCTAAGGCTCGGTCTACACAGTATAGGACAAAGAAAAAAAAAAAACTGGTCGAAAACCAAAACCTAAAAACTACTTTAAACGTCATTTTTAAGCTGGGTTTCTGACAAGTTTTTTGGGTGGTTGCCAGTTTTTGGGTTTTGGACTGTTTTTTGGACCGTTTTTTAATGTATGCAAAATCCATATACCTCAATACCCATGTAGGTTTTCAGCAGAACCGGCCAAAAACGGCCCCAAAAAAAACGTTCAGCGATTTAAGACTTCAATAGTAAATTTTCTGCCCTGCTCTGTTTTTTTGCAACATGTTCCAAAAAACGGCCAACAGCAAAAAGAAAAAAAAAAAGTTGCGTGGAGACGTTTTTACTATTAGGGGCCGTTTACACGGCACAGGACAAATACCGGCTTGTTTGCCGGACGGTATTTGTCCTGTTTTGCGGCCGTCCCCACGGCCGCGGGGGGGAGGGGGGGCGGCCCATAGAGAAGCACATCTTCCGTCCGGAAACCGGACGAAAGATGGTGCATGTTCTATGTTTTGCCGCCGGGCGGAAAACCCGTGCAGTGGGTTTTCCATAGAGCACCATTGTGCTCAATTTCGGCCGGTTTTTCAGGCGGTCTGAAAAACCGCAAACCAGCTGAAAAACCGGCCGAAACCCCGTGCCGTGGGGACATAGCCTTAAAGTCTATGGACCCTGTTTTCAGTCTTTTTTTTTTTTTTTAGCGGTTTTAGAAAATGAAAAAAGCTGAAAAAAGCAACCATTTTTGTGTGCTGTGTAGACATAGCCTTAGGTTGCTGTGAGTAAAGCTGAAAAATCCTGTTAGAATGACATTGTTCTGCATTTTTGTTCATTATGTATCATGTACATGGAGAATGTCCATATACAAGAGGAGCTGCAGCCTTTAAAACCAATGATTGACGTTGTCATTCTACTTGCAAACACTTAAAGAATGTGTTGAGCTTCAGGTTACAATACTCAAGATATTTGAGAAAGATATTTTAAGGAGATAGATCTCTAGCTGGGACTTGCCCTCTGCCAGAAAACAGGTCTAAAGCGACTGCCAGTCTTGGCCTAAATCCAGCCGAGCGGAGCCTTGCCATTTGTACGGCTGTTGTTGCAAAGTCAGCCACTTCTAAACTGCAAAATGTTGTGCTGCAAAACATTCACAGGCAACATCTGCATAATCTGCATGTGAAGAAGTCACCTAGCACACGTGTAGCCTATGTTTACCTGTATGAGCGCGTCATTGAAAATATGTGACCCTCTTCTATTTTACTGTACTTGTTGCAGCATGTACTTATGTAGGTCTGGGCAACATTCAGACTTAAGCACAAAGGGCGACATGTATGAATTCGAATGCATATTTTTTTTACTTGGTGCCAACAACCCAGTTCTAAATAGGTATAGAAGAGTGTAGAATATGACAGTATGAAGATTTTTGGTGCATTACATAGCGCTTAATGCGCCAAAAATCTTCATACTGTCGTATTCTACACTCTTCTATATCTATTTAGAACTGGGTTGTCGGTCCAAAGTCTAAAAATAATACGCATTCAAATTCATACATGTCGCCCAAAGTTTTCAACATAGGAAACATTAACCCAAAAGTGTTCCATCATAGTCCTCGTTATCAACATCTTGAAAACTGTCTCTGCACATTTTATGGACAGATGAGTATCCGATTCTGCTTCTGATATCTGTAGTCCACTCTATACATGAAAATGAAGAGATTTTCACTTATAAGGGTCTTCTCACCATGATGTTTCACAGAGCCTGTTCTTCACTGCTAGCTTCAGGCTCCCACTTCCTGTTCAGGCTGTGAGCGGTTCTGCAGCAGTAAATGACATCACAGCTCTGCTATTCCTGAGCCTGTTAGAGGGACATTGGTGATGTATGGGTTTCAAACAGCAGGGCTGTTGGCTACTGAGCTCTAAAGGGTTAACGTTTGTCAGTAAGAAACAAACAAGCTACTTTGCTGCTGATAAGACACAGCAGGGGGTGATGTCACCATCCTGACCATCCTAGAGCAGGGAGAGGTGGCTGGTAAACTAGGGAAGCTTATGTACACAAGCAAGGAGATAAGATCTGCTCTAACTGTGAAATGAAGCATAATCAGAACAGCAGTCTATTTGGTAATAGTCTAATTTTGCCTACAAATGCCATGGAGAATATGGGGATGGAGGGGGAACAAGGTTTCAGCACATTTTATATCGCAAAAACAAATCATATTTGCAGGCACTTAAGAAAAAGCTAAGTTAAAGTTGCTGTTTTCCTAAGTGCCTGAAAGAAAACGGAAGAGTCTGATGGGTTGTTATGGGAGAGCGCTCTACGTTTCCTTTTGACCACGTTTGATCATTTTCCCTGTGTGTTGAAACCCTATGCAACAGCAAATAAAGTCTACAATGGTCTTTATCATGGACCCAAAGTCACTTTGTGCGCCATTGTATGGCGTCTTAATACGACAAGATGTTTTCTCTTACAAGCAAGTATTAGGCGATGTCCACACGACGAGTATTTCAAGTCACATTCCAACTTGAAATATTCGTCTAAAACTGAAAGCAAACCATTCCCATTGACCTCTACAGAAAATATGCCTTATAGTACATACAATGTGTATTTTCGGCGGTCGGTTTTTCGCCTTAAAAAAAATTCCGTGTGAAAATTTACTATTGATGTCAATGGGGATGGCTACAAACCTGATCTAAACATTTGTGTGGGGTTTTTAAACGCAGAGCCGCATCTAAAACTACATAGAAATAAATGGGACTTGTTCTGACTGTAAACCACAAGTAAAAAAAGACCCTAAATCCACACGGATTAATGTGAAATACTCGTTGAAAACCACGTTGTCTGACAGTTTTCAAAAGGTGGATATATCCCGAGATCTGTTTAGGAAATACTTGTGTTCCCTGGGAAATAATTCTAACAAATCTTCTGTGTTGTGATTTTCCACTCTAATTCCTTCTAGCAATGTATTACTGAATCAGTCAAGTGGGTGTTACCATTCTGGTATTGAAAGGGATGTGTCCGGCACACACCGACTCGGTCAGCCCTGATAGGATAGTGCCAGAATGTGCTGGGACACACCAAGTTGGTAACACCCGTCTGACAGATTGGTATTGACTTTCCAGGAGAAATAACAGAGGAACAGCACCTCAAAAAAGCTTGACAAGAGATGCTTCAGATTAATTAATTTATTTTTTTTCACAGGGAACACAAGTTGGGAATGGCCACAAGTTCTCTTTTAAGACAACGAGTAAAATGCACTTGTTAGATTCTACTACTGAAGCCCGCATCGGATGATGGATGTGGATTTTCGGCAGTTTTTTCCCCACCAGATTTACAGTCAGATAAAGAGTCCCATACATTTCTATGGGGTTTTGGATGCGGATCCGCGTTCTAAACATTTGTATGTTATTTTGGACGTTTATCTGCATGTGGAATACGACTGAAGAGTGAACTTGTGCTAAGTTTTTTTCACTCCTAAATACTGACTGACAACATATGCGTTGTATGAACTACTACACGTATTTCCTATTGAGGTCAATGGGGATGATTTACTTTTGGTCTTAGACGAGTATCTAAAGTGAGAATCCGCGTGGATTCCAGCTTGAAATACTTGCCGTGTGGATGGAGCTTTAGGGTTCTTTGACTAGAAGCTGATCACAAAGTGTCTCCCTGCTGGACCTCCTGTGATCATCTGTATTCTCTACGGAAATGCAATAGTTAAAGGGAATGTGTCATCAAAAAATGACTTCTTGTTTAACTCACATTTTTATGTTAAACACATTTTGTAGGAATTTTTGGTTATGTCTTTTTTTTTATTTTCCATATCACTTTCAATATTTTTTAATAATTCTTAAGTCCTGCAGTTCTCACTTTGGCCACTAGGCCTAATAATCGTCTGACACTTCCTGTCCTGTTTAGAGAGCTTTTCAGCAGGGTCTGCTCATTATCAGTAACAGCAGGGTCACACTGAAAGGAGACACCATTGTGTACAGATAACACAGGATCCAC
This sequence comes from Phyllomedusa bahiana, assembly GCA_025379985.1. Taxonomy (NCBI): domain Eukaryota; kingdom Metazoa; phylum Chordata; class Amphibia; order Anura; family Hylidae; genus Phyllomedusa; species Phyllomedusa bahiana. Next base: position 252,141 of record JAODAL010000034.1, read on the forward strand.
CAGTCACAAGAGGAGATGTCACAGCCCCCCCTCTCCCCTCCCTTCACAGTGGAAACTCTCCTATACAAGTCTATGGGACAGAATCTGTCTTAAGAATCCTATGTGCGTGAAGCTGCTGTAAAGTATCTCTCCGACTGCTGTTAAAGCAGTGCAAGCAAGAATGTCTTCCCCACAATCATATATAGACGGCCGAATAGGGAAATCTACAATCAGGAAATAAAAACGACTGAGAGGAAAAGAATATGGATCAGGGGCTTGATTTAATAAGTAAAAAAAAAAATATTGCCGACAGATTCCCTTTAAGTATTTTATTTTCCCTGCAGTATCGCTACTGGGGCCATTAGTCATTACACAATGCCCATTCAAATAATTGGGTTGTCTATGTAATGCAGGATAGGTCCTCGAAAGTGAAAAATGATCTTTCTAACCACAATCCACTCTGGTTTGAGAGAGGAGGATACTGTATAGTGGATCCACCTCGGTTTTTGGGTGCCTCTCATTCACACCACCGGTCAGAAGTGAATAGCACTAAACTGTGATGTAGGTAGAGGAACGTGACCACAGCAATCAGCAACATGCTGGTTCATAAGTGACAGCATGTCAACATAAGGCTAGGGAGAGCCAGCCCTGGAACCTGGGACTATAGGTAGGAAAGTATAAGGTTTTTTTTTTTTGTTTTAATGGGGCCCCGAGAGCGTTATATTAATTTTGTCAACCCCTATTACTCTGGATTTCCTAATAGGGTAAATGAAACTTGACAACCCTTTCAATAAAATGGGTTTGGGGTGTATCAATAACTTAAGTTTTTTTTTTTTTTTATCACTTGCCCGATTTAGGGCATGTCCCCACGGCACGGGTTTTCGGCCGGTTTGCGGTTTTTCAGACCGCCTGAAAAACCGTCCGAAAATGAGCACAATTGTGCTCCTATGGAAACCCGTGCAGGCAGTCCCCACTGCACGGGTTTTGCCGTCGGACGGTTTTGCCGCCGGCGGTCTGACGGCAAAACATTGTAGTAGCAAAATCTTCCGTCCGGTTTTCGGATGGAATCTGTGCTTCTCAATGGGAGGGGGAGAGGGCTCTTCTCCACTCATCGCGGAGAAAAGCCGTCCCCCCCGCGGCCGTGGGGATGGGCGCAAAACAGGACAAATACCGGCCGGTATTTGTCCTGTGCAGTGGGGATGCGCCCTTATTTAGCTAGGAAAACAATTAGGCGCACCATCCCAGGGCTTCTAACCTGCACTGTGACTGCCTGAACACACAGCATCTTCTATGTGGACTGGACGTCACTTTCTCTACTAATTCCAGTGAGATGGTCAATGTCAATCTCATAGGAGTACACACTGAAAGAGACTTCTGGAATGGAGCTCATGAGGAAATGTGCCACTGGTAAGAAAATTAATGCTGGTGATATCTATCTTATCTAAATTACAAAGGGGGCAAGAAAAAAAAAAATGTGCCTCATTATGGTCTCAACTGTATTGTCACTAAGGAAACAATACACTTTTTTTGAAAAGTTATATTTAGCCATCGACTGGTTTGCCGAAAAATCTAAACTCAATATCCAAGAGGAACAGTCAAGACTATGTGCCCACGTGTCTGACAGAGGGCTAAACAAAGCTATAATCAGACTACGGAGTCATATGAGACAACACCAGGACGCTGTAGGAGCAATGTGTGTCCACACATGTAGACAAAAACTCTGGATCAGACACTCTCACCCAGGAACATGGAACGTTTTCAAGGCGGTGTGAGCACACTTGGTGGTCCTAAACTAGACAGCAAAAGACAAATACTAAGCAACTCCAATCACAAGCGCCATTCTTATTTACTTCTAGAAATATTTGAAATCCTAAACATTCTTTCTTCTGAGCCGCCAGTGATTATTAGCCGCAGCTCTATTTTATGAGTCGGAACTAGACTCCACACTTCGAATGTCTCACCGCCTGTGAGATTTAACCGTTCTCATACCCTGTGTAGCAAGAGATGAGGGACGACTGGGGTAGCTTCAAATCTGTAGAGGAAAAGTAGTTCAAAAGAAAGCTCTTTCATTGTTTACTTATTAAAGGGGTTTTGCCACGAAGTAAAATTGGCGTGGGAAGTTGGAAAATGAAATAAACATTTTCACCATTCATTATTATTAAAAATTCTGCAGAGTTTTTGTTTTAGCTGCTCCTTTAGTGATCCATTGTTTACAGCTCATCTCCAGGGGACCTCAGTCCTGGCCGCACATGCTCAGACATCACCTCACTTCTCAGGCAGCTACTGAGTGTTCAAACCCCGGGTGCTGTCATTCTACTCCTGTCCTTTGGACTAGTTAGTAATAAGTCAAACAGTGCAAATTAAAAAAAAAGAAACCTCATTGAGGTCTGTTTATTGATAAAGAGGAAAAAAAATCTACAGGTTAAGTTCCTGCAGGGATTTGAACCACGGACCCTTGTGCTATAAAGCAAAAGTTTTACTTCTGAGCTACAGTGTAGCTACTTACAATTCTATACATAAACAGACCTTTCTTTCACTAGAGGCCTGGGGATGACATCCTGCTGGGTCACATGATATGCAATTCAAACACATCACACACGCCCCCTTCTGAGCACACAGAGCTGAAGAACTGGATGCAGAAGGTATGAAATAAGATCGTGGCAAAACCCCTTTAAAACTGAAATTATTTATACAAGAAGGAAAGGCGTCCAAATTGACACGTCGTATATATACCACCTACAAGCACCGACTACCATTGATATCCAGGAAAAAGGGTCTGTGCTGCTCCATAGAGGCATCAAATCTGGTCTACAGAACTCAGAGTACGGATACTTTTACAAAACGTTAAGAGTTTCCCAAGGATATGCTGGCACTTACTGAT